>OY821521.1:81172229-81424802 GCA_963682025.1 Cordilura impudica | reverse complement strand
TATATAATATATAATATATAATATATAATATATAATATATAATATATAATATATAATAATAATATATAATATATAATATATAATATATAATATATAATATATAATATATAATATATAATATATAATATATAATATATAATATATAATATATAATATAATATATAATATATAATATATAATATATAATATATAATATATAATATATAATATATAATATATAATATATAATATATAATATATAATATATAATATATAATATATAATATATAATATATAATATATAATATATAATATATAATATATAATATATAATATATAATATATAATATATAATATATAATATATAATATATAATATATAATATATAATATATAATATATAATATATAATATATAATATATAATATATAATATATAATATATAATATATAATATATAATATATAATATATAATATATAATATATAATATATAATATATAATATATAATATATAATATATAATATATAATATATAATATATAATATATAATATATAATATATAATATATAATATATAATATATAATATATAATATATAAATATAATATATAATATAATATATATAATATAATATATAATATATAATATATATAATATATTATATATAATATATAATATATAATATATAATATATAATATATAATATATAATATATAATATATAATATATAATATATAATATATAATATATAATATATAATATATAATATATAATATATAATATATAATATATAATATATAATATATAATATATAATATATAATATATAATATATAATATATAATATATAATATATAATATATAATATATAATATATAATATATAATATATAATATATAATATATAATATATAATATATAATATATAATATATAATATATAATATATAATATATAATATATAATATATAATATATAATATATAATATATAATATATAATATATAATATATAATATATAATATATAATATATAATATATAATATATAATATATAATATATAATATATAATATATAATATATAATATATAATATATAATATATAATATATAATATATATAATATATAATATATAATATATAATATATAATATATAATATATAATATATAATATATAATATATAATATATAATATATAATATATAATATATAAATATAATATATAATATATAATATATAATATAATATAATATATAATATATAATATATAATATATAATATATAATATATAATATATAATATATAATATATAATATATAATATATAATATATAATATATAATATATAATATATAATATATAATATATAATATATAATATATAATATATAATATATAATATATAATATATAATATATAATATATAATATATAATATATAATATATAATATATAATATATAATATATAATATATAATATATAATATATAATATATAATATATAATATATAATATATAATATATAATATATAATATATAATATATAATATATAATATATAATATATAATATATAATATATAATATATAATATATAATATATAATATATAATATATAATATATAATATATAATATATAATATATAATATATAATATATAATATATAATATATAATATATAATATATAATATATAATATATAATATATAATATATAATATATAATATATAATATATAATATATAATATATAATATATAATATATAATATATAATATATAATATATAATATATAATATATAATATATAATATATATATATAATATATAATATATAATATATAATATATAATATAATATATAATATATAATATATAATATATAATATATAATATATAATATATATATATAATATATAATATATAATATATAATATATAATATATAATATATAATATATAATATATAATATATAATATATAATATATAATATATAATATATAATATATAATATATAATATATAATATATAATATATAATATATAATATATAATATATAATATATAATATATAATATATAATATATAATATATAATATATAATATATAATATATAATATATAATATATAATATATAATATATAATATATAATATATAATATATAATATATAATATATAATATATAATATATAATATATAATATATAATATATAATATATAATATATAATATATAATATATAATATATAATATATAATATATAATATATAATATATAATATATAATATATAATATATAATATATAATATATAATATATAATATATAATATATAATATATAATATATAATATATAATATATAATATATAATATATAATATATAATATATAATATATAATATAATATATAATATATAATATATAATATGTAATATATAATATATAATATATAATATATAATATATAATAATATAATATATAATATATAATATATAATATATAATATATAATATATAATATATAATATATAATATATAATATATAATATATAATATATAATATATAATATATAATATATAATATATAATATATAATATATAATATATAATATATAATATATAATATATAATATATAATATATAATATATAATATATAATATATAATATATAATATATAATATATAATATATAATATATAATATATAATATATAATATATAATATATAATATATAATATATAATATATAATATATAATATATAATATATAATATATAATATATAATATATAATATATAATATATAATATATAATATATAATATATAATATATAATATATAATATATAATATATAATATATAATATATAATATATAATATATAATATATAATATATAATATATAATATATAATATATAATATATAATATATAATATATAATATATAATATATAATATATAATATATAATATATAATATATAATATATAATATATAATATGTAATATATAATATATAATATATAATATATAATATATAATATATAATATATAATATATAATATATAATATATAATATATAATATATAATATATAATATATAATATATAATATATAATATATAATATATAATATATAATATAATATATAATATATAATATATAATATATAATATATAATATATAATATATAATATATAATATATAATATATAATATATAATATATAATATATAATATATAATATATAATATATAATATATAATATATAATATATAATATATAATATATAATATATAATATATAATATATAATATATAATATATAATATATAATATATAATATATAATATATAATATATAATATATAATATATAATATATAATATATAATATATAATATATAATATATAATATATAATATATAATATATAATATAAATATAATATATAATATATAATATATAATATATAAAGTACACAAATTGCATATTTACACATTTATTTGATGTTTTAATGGCGAAATCTTACATTTTCTTTCACATAATAAACAATCCGGACCCCAATGATAAGCAATATCAACTGCCGAATTTCCGGCACAGGTTGCACAAGTGCTTTGTAGGTTAAAAAACGTTACCAAAGGTGCTGGACGTCCACGCGCAGCTCCTCAAAAAAAAAGGTCATGGAAAAAGACTTTTTTACCGCCTGATGGAGTTGAACATTTTCCAGAGTTTTTGCTATGAAATGGGAGGAAAAAGAGTAGTAAAAAGCCAGGATGCCCTTCTGAAACGCACGTTATATGCCGAAAATGCAAAATAAATCTTTGTTTTTCCCAGCAAAAAGATTGTTTCTTTGATTTTTATTACAAATGAACTTTTCTTCATCAATTTCTTGTATTGTATTTTATTTTATGTTGAAACCATTGGAATAGTCCCTTTTTGTTTACCGAATATGTACTTTTTTGTTCAGTTTTAGAATTATTTTTTAAGAAAATTAAAAATGTATGAATTTTACCCATTTTGCTAAACGTTTTTTATGTTAATAAACAAAAAAAAAATAAAAAATAAAAATTTTATGCATTGTAAATTGTTTTTGTTTTTGTTTCCCAAGACCGCCTGTAGGCGGGGTAAGTATTTGACCCTATAAGTACTAATTCTCTAAGAATATGAAATTTTTCCAGAAAAAACATTCCATTTTGAGACGAAACCAATTCAAAAATAATTTTTTTTTTTTTTTTAAATTTGGGAACTAGAGGGTTAATAGGATAGGCGATTTCTTGTGACCGATGTCTTGTTCTACCGTTTTATCCCGATTTTAACTAAACGTATATTATTTGAAAGGTATTTCTTTTTAGCTATTTTCTAGACTTACAGATTTTTGAATTGTTTCCTATATTTTGAGTCAAATGCTTTTTAAGTTGCTACTAACACATACATAAAATTATACATATGCTATATGTGTGTTTATTAAATTTGTTAATAGGTTTGTTAATGAGTTTTTTATCTTCATTCACAATAATATTAAACCAAAAAAGTGGTAATTTGTGAATTGGCTGAGTTGAAAAATAAAGTTGCCTAGAAATTGCACTCGAATTTCGAGCGCTGGCGTTTTTTATTATTGCGTTAATAATTATCACCAAAAAAAAACAAATTATTTGTTGTAATAGTTGTTTATAAAAAAACAACAAAAATATTTTCTTTTATAAATTTTTATTGCTATTTCAGATGGCATAAACGGATTTTTTCTTATTTTTGAGTAAAAGTAAGAAATCGCTAAAAAGATCATGCAGCTATAAAACACCGAACACAATTAGTTTCGTTTGCTTTTGCAATTAGTAATTACCTTTTCTTTTAAAATATTATTTTTACGCCAAAAAAAAAGACATCACCGTATTTGAACAAACATTTTAATATTTAGTTTATTACATATTTATTTGTATATTTTAAATTACAAGTATAAAAACAATATATTAAACTTAAGACAAATCCATGTCAAATACTTCTTAAATTCTTAACGTAACGTATGGGCACCTCTGGCAAATATATGCATACAAAATACAACAAAGGACCAAAAATTATAAAAAATATAAACCAAAAATATATTGTAAAAATGGTAAACGTATCCATACGTTAAGAACGATAAAACCAAATAACGTTACAACGACGGCTATAAGAAGATCCTTACACTAATATCACTATAATTAAAAATGTTTATAAGAAAAACAAATAAACGATATTATGCAGGTAGCTTTAGTAAACAAAGTTGATGCATTTGTTTAAATACACCAAAAATTTTTAAAATATTCGTTGATGATCCGTTCAAATAATGTGGTTTACTCTGGTCACTCACTGTGAACACACTCAATTGTCTACGAATGCCATCTGTAATGATATGTTAATAAAATAACAAATTAATGAAACTCGTTTAGCTTTAAATAGTGTAAAATAAATGTCAATGATGGAATTAATTAGTGACTAACATACCCAGCCAATATAAAAATGTTGTTAAAAAGGTCTTTACAATATGGTGTTATTTTGGTATGTGTACTAACACTCCTCATGTTCTTGGTAATACTGATCGACTGTCGACTTACAAAGTTTTGAATGGAAGTATTTGGTATTAACAAGTAAAAAAAAAACAATTACTCTTTTGGGCTGATGTTTAAAACCCTGTTGTTTTGTTGTTGTTTTTTTTTTATATTTGTATATTGGCATGTTTTATGTAGGTTCGTGTGAACAGAGCTTCTGAATTCTACGCTCAGTGCCGCTCCTACAAAATATAAATATTTAAAATTGACCACTCTAATGTAGGCTAAACAAGTATAAATGTTTGTCATTCGCATATATAAGAAATTCCAAGTCAAACCGTAAGACTTTCGTTAAAAAATCAATTGGTTTTTTTTTAATTTTCCAGAATTATTATTCTTTTCTTTCTTTTCACTGTTAAAAATTGACGGAAACTTGCGAACCCGTAGATTATAAGAAAGAAGTATTGAACTGAATTTTGGCTATTGTTATTTTATTTTTTTGTTTAATTTTATTTATTTTATAATTTTTCACTACTTTTTTAATTTTTAACTTTGATTTATGGAGTGTATAATATGCCCAACCTTCCAAAAATTTATATATAAAATACACGCATTTTCTTTAAATTTCAGAATGGAGAACAAATGGTTTATATTTTTTTACGATTTTTTAAACAGTTTTACCATACAAAAAACGGGTTTTCTTTGTTTTAATATCTATAATGTTTATTAAAAATGTTTATAAACATTTTTAGTGTGGTGCGATTGTTTAAAAAATTGTAAAAAAATTAAACCATCCTTTCTCCATTCTATAATGCTAAGAAAGTTTGTGGAAGAAAGTGGGCTGATTTCAAGGTATACAAATGAAAGTATATTAAAAAATAAAACTCTTAAATTCTCTTCAGTACTTTTTATATTACATCAATCTGAATATTTGCATATCGGTCGGTTTTTCATGTTTTCGACAATTTTTTAATACGAATGATTTTGTATTCCTTTTCCAGAAACACGTGTTCAATACTGCTCATGTATATTCATTATCGATATTACAACTTAAGTCGATCAAGCAATGTTTATTATACATATGTTTATTTGTTGAATGGGTGGATTTTCTGGTTTTGATGTTATTATGACGAGTTTGGTACTGACAATTGTCCCAGGTGTTCAAAAGTTATGGGAGAAAATATGATGAGTAAAGAGTCCACTACGCGTTTCAAAATATACAACAAGGTGTACTTTGTTATGTGTCACATTGATATCACCTCAAATATTATTTTCTACCCAATAATTTTAATACATTTAAAATTATTTAGCCATTAAGTCTTTTAAAACTCGAAATTTAAATAAAATGGAAAGAATATAATAACAAAAATATAGTTTGGGTAGATCGTTAAACCATTCGAAGACAAAAAATTAAATTGATAAATATTTCATAGAAGCTAAGCAGTAGTTGTCGGAAAATATTTCCACGAAAGAGAGTTGTGAGATATGATCATTAGGCATATAATGATCATTAGGCATATAACTAATTTTACGAAAAATTTTGCATACCACGACGTGGTGGCAAATATTGTACAAGTAATGAATATCACTTTTTTAGGTGATTTATGTTCAAATATGTTCCGACCCAAACTCGATTTCTAAAAAAATTTTTTTTTTAAATAGTTTTATTTAAAATTTTTCAATTATTAAATGAAATAAATTTTAAGTTTAAAGTATGTAATGATTTATGCAATCGCAAAATTGCTTGCACTTTATTTCATTTGTAAGGCTATTAAATTTGTCAATAACAAAATTGCTTTAGGCTTTTTACATAGTGTGAACAATGGTATATTGTTGGGTAAATTTTTGCACGTATTCAAATTTTTTTCCACAACTTTAGCACTTTTCTTAAACATTATTATATAAACAATATCTATTTCAATTTCTAAATTGAATGATAATATAAATGCCCATACAACCTTATTATTTCACTATGCGAGTTTTCGAATAACTTTTTGGGACGGGCAAGGTTTTTCCCTTAGCTCCATTGAAAGGGTTTTGGAATATTAGGATGATTAATAGTTATAAAAGTATCTAGTTATATGAAGAAAATCGTGTACAAAACTTATTTTTTAAGCAGTTCTGATAGAAAAAAAATACGTTTGGTGCGGAATCTTTTTTGAAATTTCGCAAAAAAAAAATTATATAATACGTCTTCATACTTTTTATGCTCTATTCGAAAAAAGTTATATGCCTAATGACCATTTTTGGCGTTTTTTTTCAAATATTATTTACTAAAATTTTTAAGAACAACGTAGCCTTTAGTCGGTCTAGACCGACCATACGATACCCTATACCATGGTTTAGAGGCCCTATCTCGTCGGTCCAACTAATTCGATATAGAAAATAAGCATAAACCAAATTTGAGTGGCATTATTAATAATTTTTTTGGCTGCAGAAATGAAAAAGTTCATATCGGATGCTATATTTATATGGGGACTAGATCGAAACATGGACCGATCCTGACTATATTTGGTAAAGTCATCTTGAAAAAATATATACAAAACAAATTTGAGAAAAATCTGTGCAATATTTTTGTTTTTGATAGATTTAAGTGAAGATCGGGAAGCAGCTCTATATGACTAAAAATTGTCCTATTGGGATTATTTTTGGACTTCTCATTAAGGCCCATTTACACGATACCACTCAGTCGTATGATTTTTCGAAATAAAAATCCGATGAAAGTCATCGGACTGTCATAAAGTCGTACCGACATTTTTTCTGCATACTTACAGCCATGGACATAGAAATAGGACACTTCGTTGTACTAATATGTTTGCTCATATATTTCACTATAGTAAAAAGATATTTCAACTTGTTTTTTCATTTTAATAAATATATGTAGGTCATTTACACCATCACACTCAAGTCTTATGAAAACAGCTGTACGACTTTTTCATAATACTTGAATTTTTGACAGCTAGTATTACAAAATGTGATAGTGTAAACCGGCCTTAACTTGATATAATAAACACAACCAAACCCAATTTTACTGAGATCTATATGATAATTTGGATCTTGTGGCACTTCATGTCGATTTCATAGGGTTCATTTGTATGGGGACTAGGTCTGAACATGGACCGAATTTCACCATTTTCAACAGCGTTCATCCTAGGCAGACAAAAGCTTATATACCAAATTTCATCAAAATATATTCAGTAGTATTTGCGATTACCAGGTTTACATGGACACACAGACGGACAGACGGCTGGACGGACATCGCTAAATCGACTTAGAAAGTGATTCTGAGTCGATCGGTATAATAAAAGATGGATCTAGGGCAAATATTTTTGGTAGTTACAAACAGCAGCACAAAGTCATTATACCCAAACCACATAGTGGTATAAGGTATAATAAGAAAACCCTATTTCTTGGCATCGAATTGGGCGGTATAAGCCAAAAAAAGGAAGAAGTTTTGCTTCGCTCAATTTTATGTATGTTGCTGAAAAATCTCTAATTCATTTCGGCTTTACCATATATGTTTTAAACGAGAACTTTTCGGAGTTTGAGCGAAGTGGAAAGTGTTGTTTTTCAATATAGAGAACTTACGAAAGGGTTGGCTGTCAAACGAACTGTCATACTGTGTTCACTTTTTAACATTTATGATCAGCATACTTTGGCAAATCATCGTGAAAAAATTTACGATTAAACAACGCACAACTTATAGACGACATCGTAATTTTTATGGCGCACATAATCGTCCATCTGAACAAAACATCCGTCGATGTGGTATTTCATACCACATATGTACTCTCTAAATGATGCAATAACACCAACACGTAGAAGGAATGTGCATATTCAAGAGAACATCTCCGCTGCAACCAATTTATCGAGTCGTCGTCAGTCGCTAGAATTGGGGCTCTGTACGTACACTGCGTAGAAAACTTTGCACAAAGATTTTGGACTCCACCCGTATAAGATCCAGCTGAAGCAGGACTAAAAGCCACGAGACCATCATATGCGTTGTTCTTTCGCCGATTGGACTCTAGAGTAGTTGGAAACAGCCCGATGGTTTATCACAAAATTGCCACATATGGAGTAAGAGCAATCCACAACAGACCCTACAGACTCCATTACATCCAGAAAAATGCACCGTTTGGTGCGGTTTCAACGCTGGTGGAAACATCGGACCTTATTTCTTCAAAAATTAAGCCGGAGCTCGTGTCACGGTCAATGGAGATCGATGGATGACATTGACCCGGGCGAGATGTGGTTTCAACAGGATGGCAACTCGTGTCGCACGTCGACTACAACCATCGACTTATTGAAATCAAAATTTGGCGACAATTAATTTCGAGAAATGGTCGTGTGATTTGACACATCTCGATTATTTGCTGTGGGGCTACGTGAAATCTCTGGTTTATGGGGATAAACGAGCAACAATTGACGCTATTGAGGAAAATATTTTTCTAATTATTCGTGATATACGGCTAGCAACACTCGAAAATGTTGCCCAAAATTGAACATCCAGAATACGCTTTGTTAAGACAAGCCGCTGTGGTCACATGCCTGAAATAATTTTCAACTGGTAATGCCATCTCTCGAATAACAATATTTTTTTGATTAAAATGAAATTTTTTGTCTTATTTTTTACAATTTCAAGTTCTTTCGGGCTTAACAAAACACCTTTGATGAAAATTTGTGTATGTTTCTCTCATTTGTTGAAAAAATATTGAAAAGATTTTTGAAAAAGTCTAAAAACTTAAAAATCTTAACACTTACTTTTCCTCCTAACTTTTTTTTGCAAGCATTATTTAATTTTTTTTTATATAAAGTTATCATTGAAAAATACTGTTAGTAGTATGTTTATGGTGTTTCTAGACCACGATTCTAGTACATATGTGCACATCATGTTCTATTATGGTAGCAACTCTGTTTTTATCAAAGTCACAAACCTTTTTGTACAGTTTTCATACAGCTTGAATCGCCCTCTAACTATAAATATAAATATGTTCAGAAACCTAAATGCAGTTTTCATGCAGTTTTGAATCGCCCTCTGGCTATTAATATTCATGTGTAGAAACCTTTTAAACATTTTTTTTTCCTAACATATAGATTACACTGTTTTTCATACACTTTTCATACGGTTTTGAATTTAGAGGTGACAACTTTTTTATTACGTTAACTTTGATTATTTAAGATATTTTTTTAGAGGGCAACATTTATTTAATTTTTTTCGTAACATTTTTCTAACATTTGTTGTTAGTTTAATTAAACTGAGTGATGAAAGCGAAACAGTTGCTAAATTATCAAATATTATTAACAAAATTCAACTTGGTCCTACAAAAAGTTGGCAAAAGAATCAAAAATCTGCCGTCAAACTGTTTCCATTGTTATTTCAAAGTAACAGTAGAATTTAACAATCGATAGGAAACCTGTATCGGGAAGCAAGATGGATCCAGATAATGTTTGTAAGACCAAGAAAACAGAAAGCAACCGGTAGAAAAGCGGCCCGGTTAGCTCAATGCTCGGACTATTTGCAGGTTTGAAAACGTACAATGTCCAAAAACTTTCAGACAGGAACAACGAGTTATAAATTTAGAGGCCAAAAAGAGCACGGAAATTGAAATCATATTTCGGGAAAAAATGCTCATGCTGCGTAATTAATGACGAAACGTGTGTAGTGCCAGATTTTTGGCACCTTCAGGGTTAAAATTTGAGAAAATATTGAAGATGCATTTAGGACCCAAAAGCACACGAATTTTCCAAAAAAAAAAATCTTGGAATGGCAAGCAAAATGAAGTTGCGGCAAAAAACGCAAGTCATTTGTCTATAAATACCGAAATTAATATGAAGGTGTATTTGCAAAGAAGACTACTTCCTTTCATATTCCATCACAATGCGTCCACATATCCTTTCACTATGGTAAGATAGCTCTTGAGTAGTATAAGAACAACAACTTGGTTTTTATTCCAAGGAAGGCAAATCCCCCACTGTCCGGAGCTTTGGCCAGTGGAGAGATATTGGCCTCATGTGAAGAGCACAAAAAAGGTGTTCCGAAATGTTGAACATTTTAAAGAGAGATAGGCTACCTGTTCTATAAAAGTAGCAGAAACCAATGTGAAATCCCTAGTGAAAAGGTTTCCGAAATAGTGTCAATAAGTAGTGATTAGAACTATAAAAGTTATTGTTTTTATAGGCTTGAATATAATATCAACAAAATAAAAAAATAAAAATTCTAAGTTCAATTATTTCCTCATTGTTACATTTTATGTATCTGACGATTTTTTCGATCTCACTCCTTAAATGTCCAGATGGATGTCAGTAAATTCTCGAGAAATAGATTAAACTGTATCGCGACCATAAATTTATTTTATATAAAGTATACTATATTAACTTGAGTTATTTACAAGGTTCAGAAAATACTCACATCAAACACACATTGTCTGTTCTAAAGCAGCCAAAACAATTTTTTTATTTTCATATTAATTATGTGTGTTTCTAAATTTTGTACGGTACCGAACACAATCATAACTGTGTTTCGTTTCAATATGTCGTTATCTACACGAACATTTTTCTATCACGTATTTTCGTTTTCTTGACGTGTACTGATAAAAAAAAAACAGAACATGTTCTTGAACGCGTACATCTAAAAATTAAAACATTATCCACTTGCGATCGGAAAATCTGAAACACCCCTATAATAACGACAACAATTGTTACAACCAAATTTATAAAAAAAATCTAAAATAATTCAATAGCAGTTATAAAAAAAATTAAAAATAAAAAGAAAAAAAAATAATACAAAAAATAAATAAAAATAAAAAGATAGTAACAAAATAGAAAGCAGAGAAATTTTATATGTTGTTTATGTTTCATTTTTTTTCGATCGCGAGTGAGTAATGTTTTAATTTTTAGATGTACGCGTTCAAGAACATGTTCTGTTTAGCAGTACACGTGCAAGAAAACGAAATTAAAATAAAGCTACGCTCGAATCTGTGTGGTTTTTGTGTGTTCGAAACAAAAAATACGTGATAGAAAAATGTTCGTATAGATAACGAAATATTAAAATGAAACACAGCCATGATTGTGTTCACAACCGTACAAAATTTAAAAACACACATAATTGATATGAAAATAAAAATATGTGTTTGTTGGTCTGAGCTATGTTTGATTACATATATATACGAGTTTTTTATTCAGTGTTTATTTTTTTCTGAACTCTGGTTATTTAAATGAGAACCATTTACTAGTGCTCCAAAAAACATTTTTGCAAAACACAATTTTTTTTAATTTTTTTGGACAATAAAAAAAATTAAATCCATTTTTGAATTTTTCCACGCGCTACATTTTAATTTTTTCTCTAAAAATAACTGAGATCACATCCTGATGGTTTATAGATTATTATATAAGCTATTACTGAAAAATTACGGATAAAATTTAAGATGTTATATTTTTTAAATTGTTCACGTTTTTTTTTATTATTTATTTTCCAACGAAATTTTGAAAAAAAAATTTTTTACCAAAAAATGGATGAAATATTTTTTAACGAAGTTTTTTTGTGTATTTTATCTTTACAGTTTATACGAAATAATTTTCAGTACTACTGATTTCAAAATAAAATGCTGTACTATTTTATTTTTTCAAAGTCCTTTGTTTATATTTTAGTTATATATAATTCAAAATACTTTTTTAACTTTATTTTCAGTTTTGTAGTTATTCTTTTCAATTTCAAAAAATATTGTTACAATTCACTTAAGATTTTTTCAAAATAGGTTTGTTTAAATACAATTTTATTTTAATTGGAGTGAGTTTCACTAATGACATATACAACATGTAGCTACAACAAATGTTTATATACATTTTTCGTTAAATTTTGCTGTATGTGCTCACGGTTGACACTTACTCATGAAAGAACGTTGACGGAAATATTTAAACTAAAAAGTTCTTCTCAGTTGATCGGTATAATAAAAGGTGTAACCATCACAGTTAAGAGAGAAACTATACAATATTGTAATCGACAATTAACAGGTATCGATGTTGTTTACTTATAAGCCCACATTTTTAACTACAAATTTATTTAAATGAACTATTTGGCTTTAGAAAAATATTGTTTACAATATTATGCCTCAAACCAGTTTTAGCAATTACTTTGTTCTCGTTACCTTGACAAAAAACAATGACTTCTTTGTTTAACAACTGTTGTGTTTCTTTTTTAAAGTTGTTTATAGCATTTTAATCAAACAGTACTCGTATAAACCATTTTTTTGTTTTTTTGTTTTTTAACTTTCAAATAAATTATTGTTGTTAAGCTATTCAAATACTTCCGATTATGATCGGTTAGAGTAATTACCTGATATTTTAAAAACCACATTAGTTAGCGTTTATACAGTGAATGACAAAAAAAAAGTAAAAAAAAAATTTTATTTTCAACTAAATTTAGATTAGGATGATAAAAGCTATTCAGCAAAAAATAATCCGAGATTTTTTAAAACATTTTTCCTTCATAAGAACTTATGAACCTCTTTTGAGGTTTATCAATTTTGTCAATACTTACAGTATATAGAAAAAGTTGTCACTATCTTTTCGTTTCATATCCATTGTGTGATTTTGCATATGTTTACCACTTTTGGCAACAATATCTCGAAAACCATTTGCAGTATTTGTTTGTTCCAAACTGCTTGTGTTGGTGGTATTTTGAGACATGGGTGAAGTAGAGTCTCTTGTTGGTCCAGAGAAAAAGGAGCGCAATGTTTTATCCATTATGCGATACTAAAAGAAGAATTTAACAGAAGAAGAATTACAAATAAATAAGTCTTAATAATACAAAATAGTCTTATCTAAAATATAGCTCATTTTGATATTAGTTATCTTAAGGCAAAAGTACTCATTAACCGATAATTTAAAATCTAATCGATAAATTTTAATTTTAAAAAATTTATGTTTTGTCAATAAAATAAGTGCCGAAAAAATGCATATTAATAATTCCATTTCAAACCGATCATCTTTTTGACATAAACATTTTAGTTTGGTTGATATATTAATATTAAGCACGTATGTTAGGCGGGGGGAAATAAAATATAGATAAAAAGATATAAAAACATTAAAATAGATATACATATTAAAAATACTGAAGGAAATTTAATAGTTAATATCTCTTTTGAAAGGTTGTTGGCTGTAGTTATATAAATAAAAATTTGAAAAAAAAATGTAGTTATAATCCCACACATTTTTTAAGCGCGTTTTGTAAGTTTCAGAATGGAGAACCGATGGGTTTTTAGTTTTCTCCGATTTGTTACACAGCCGCACCATGCAAAAATCGTATATAGAAAATATATATACGATGTTTATGTATAAGCAGAGCTGATGGCCTTAGCAGCTAGTGCTTAAATTAATATAATTTTGTAATAATTTATTACTAGCAGATTCCAGCGCTCGAAATTCGAGTGCAATTTCTATGCAACTTTATTTCCCAACTTAGCCAATTCACAAACCAACACTCTTCTGGTTTATTATTATTGTGAATAAAGATACCAAACTCATTGCCAAACATATTAACAAATTTAATAAGCACACACATAGCATATGTATAATTTTATGTATATGTTAGTAGCAACTTTTAATGCAATTTACTCAAAATAAAGGAAACAATTTAAAAATCTGTAAATCTGGTGAACAGCTAAAAAGAAATACCTTTCAAATAATATACGTTTAGTTAAAATCGGGATAAAACGGTAGAACAAAACATCGGTAATAAGAAATCGCCCAGCCTAATAATTTTATAGATTATATAGTTATCAAATAATTATACATTTGTTTAATGTTTATAAACATTATAGACATTAAATAAATGTATAAACTTAAACACCATTTAATTATACACACGAAACCTATCGGTTCTCGATACTGGAATTTACAAAATATGTTGTGAAAAGGTCCGGAAATATAAAAAATTTTATATGGGTGGGCTGATTGTGCAATACGCAAATGAAAGTTAAAAACGAAAAAAAAGTAGCATATAACTTTTATATAAACTAATGCCGTTTTCTTTTCTGGCAAAAAATGTTGCATTTTATTTGCACTTTTTTCGAAAAGTGTATTTTTTTTATATATACTAAACTAAGAGCAACTTAATTTTGTACATCAAACGAAAGGTCTCAAAGTGCTGTGTTCATAAACTGAAAAAAATTTTGGTTATTATCCTCTTTGAAGTCATGGGGTGAAAATATTCAAAAAAGGGGAACAATGTGGAAATATTCTCACACTATGACCTGAAAGACGTCACCGGCTACCATTTTTTGCGATTTACGAGCGCTCGACTTTGAGACCTATCGATTGATGTATAAAATAATGTTGCTCTTAATTTAGACTATATAAAAAATACACTTTTCGAAAAAAGTGCAAATAAAATGCGACATTTTTTGTTAGAAAAGAAAACGGCATAAAATAAGTAAAAAAAAAACAATTAAGAAAATTATAGTCGGCCTAGACCGACTATACGATACCCTATACCTTGCGTTTAGAGACCCTATCTCTCAGCCCAACTAACTGGATAGAGAAAATAAGCATAAATCAAATTTGAGTGGGATTTTTATTACTTTTTTTGGCTGCAGATATGAAAAAGTTCATAACGGATGATATATCTATATGGGGTCTAGGCCCAAAAATTAACCGATCCTCACCATGTTTGGCAAAGTCTCTTGTATTTTGCAAAAATATATATATAGTGCAATATTTTTGTTATTTGATAGATTTAGGTGAAAATCGGGAAGCAGCTCCATATGGGGCCTATGACTAAGAGTTGTCCCATAGGGATCATTTTTGGACTACTGATTAATGGAAGTAATAAACACATACAAACCCAATTTGACTAAGATTTATATGATAATTTGGATCTTATGGCAATTTATGTTGATTTTATAGGGGTCATTTGTATGGGGCCTAGGTCTGAACATGGACCGTTTCTCACCAATTTCAATAGCGTTCATCCTATAGCCGATAAAAGCTTATATACCAAATTTCACCAATATATATTCGTTTTTGCGACCTGCAGTTTGATTACAAGCTTTACATGGACACACAGACGGACGGACAGACGGACATCGTTAAATCGAATCAGATAGTGATTCTGTTTCGATCGGTATAATAAAAGATGGGTCTAGGTCAAATATTTTTGGTAGTTACAAACAGCAGCACAAAGTCATTATACCCAAACCACATAGTGGCATAGGGTATAAAAATGGAGTCGAAAGCCTTTAAAACAAGCTATTAACTATTTAATTCTGGAGAATACTTTTTATAATACGTGTTTATAATGTTTGCATATATCTGTGGTCACAAGAATTAACCGCCTCAGTCCAAAATCATGCTTTCGAGCAAAATAACTTTTTATATAAATGTATTGACGCTTCATTACGACTTAGGTCAGTATATCTATAACATTAATAGGCTAGGCGATTTCTTGTGACCGATGATTTGTTCTACCATTTTATCCCGATTTTGACCAAACGTATATTCTTTGGAAGGTATTTATTTTTAGGCGTTTTGCAGATTTACAGATTTTTAAATTTTGCCCTTTATTTTGAGTAAATTGCATTTAAAGTTGCTACTAAAACAAGTAAGAAAATTATAGTCGGTCTAGATCGACTATACGATACCCTATACCATGCGTTTAGAGACCCTATCTCTTAGACCCAACTAATTGGATACAGAAAATGAGCATAAACCAATTTTGAGTGGCATTTTTATTAATTTTTTTGGCTGCAGATAAGAAAAAGTTCATATCGGATGCTATGTCTATATGGGGACTAGGTCCAAAAATGGACCGATCCTGACCATGGTTGGTAAAGTCTCTTGTATTTTGCGAAAATATATACAAACAAAATTTGAGATGAATATTTTTGTTTTTTGATAGATTTAAGGGAAGATCGGGAAGCAGCTCTATATGGGGCCTATGACTAAGAGTTGTCCCATAGGGATCGTTTTTGGACTATTCATTAACGGATGTAATAAACACATACAAACCCAATTTGACTAAGATCTATACGACAATTTGAATCTTATGTCAATTTATGTCTATTTTATAGGGGCCATTTGTATGGGGCTAGGTCTGAACATGGACCGATTCTCACCAATTTCAATGGCGTTCATGGCCGATGAAAGCTTATATACCATATTTCATCAAAATATATTCATAGTTGCGATCTGCAGTTTGATTACAAGGTTTACATGGACACACAGACGGACGGACGGACATTGTTAAATCAACTCAAAAAGTGATTCTGATTCGGTCGGTATAATTAAAGGTGGGTCTAGGTCAAATATTTTTGGTTGTTACAAACAGCAGCACAAAGTCATTATACCCAAACCATATAGTGGTATAAGGTATAATTATACATATGCTATGTGTGTTTTATTAAATTTGTTAATGTGTTTGTTTATGAGTTTGTTATCTTCATTCACAATAATAATAAACCATAAAAGTATTGGTTTGTGAATTGGCTAAGTAAAGCTGCCTAGAAATTGCACTCGAATTTCGAGTTCTGGAATCTGCTAGTTTTTATTAATAACTTTTTAATAAATAGTTTTATATAAATGGGTATTTCACGTAAATATAAAGCGTTTTTAGTAAAATATGATAGCATCCATAACTCAAATCATTCTTAAGTCGACTTATGCAGTTATCGCTTGTGACCACAGATATGAAAATTTTCATGTTTTCGACATTTTTGTATTGCAAATAATATTAAAAAAGAAAAATTAAATTTTTTCCTGAAAAACGAATTTAAAATTGTGGCACGTTAACTACAAAATGTCAAATAAAAAAGCAAAATAATCAAAGTCAATTTTAACGAAATCGTCTGGGAATTAATCACATACAAATTATAAAAAAAATACTAACTGCGTTGTTGATTTAATATTTTATTGACAAACAAAGAAATTATTTTAACAATTTCTTACTGTTTGATTAGATTTCACTTCAGCTATGACTGATTGCAGCTGAAGGTTCGGCGATCTTAATTTACCGACCAAATTTAACCAAATTTATTTTCAAATTTCTATTCAAATACCCCACTGTGCACATGTTTTCCCTATTTCGCAACAAAAGATTCGAAAGAACCAGCCTTTTAATTTAAAACGAAACGTCCGTTATTCTTATCTTGCAAGAACGATAACATTTTTATTTGTATTTTTGTATAAAGCGCTTGAAAAAATTTAGTTATTATAATGTCTTTATGAGAAAATAAAGAATATATGGGCTCGTAAATTGATTTTTAAAAGTAACAAGTTAATATTTACTATATTGAAAACATTAACTTTGCGAAATTATCTCAATTTTCAAAAAAAGGTCAGATTTTAACCATATTAAGTGGAACTATGAAAGGCTATAGAAAATACATAGAAATCAAATTTGATTAAGATTTTTATTATTAACTAGCTGAGTCCGGTCCGCGTTGCTGGCCCGAAGAAAACATCTGGATTTTATATTGCATCTAAATTTTAATACCGAGTGCCGGGCAAAAGTAAAGCACGATGACTGAAAAAAAATATACGTTTTCTTGAATATTTTAACACCAGCGCCACCTATAGGTGAAAAACTTTGTCAGCAACTTCAGTTTTATGTACATAATATATGTTGCGAATTTGAGCTAAATTGGACCGTAAATAAATTTTTTGGGAAAATCTCGACCCCAGCGCCATCAGGTACAAAAAAAAGTTATGCAAATCGGAGAACCAAAGGAACATATGGTATGAATACGAAGTCGCTAGCATTAGTGGTTCAACAGTTATTAGAGTACCAACATACGCACCAACGTTTTTATATATTAAGATTAGTATGTTTTAAAAGACTGAACTCATATTTCAGGAAAAAATAAAACATTTTTCTTATTATTGCGTTTAAAATTTTCTAACATTCAAATTAATGTCCTATCAGACCAAAGCTATGCGCTCAGGGGGGTAAAAATCTATTTCACAATACAATCACAAAAACATCGTAAGGGAAAATCCGTGTGAGGTATATATAAGTGTATTGGTGCAAAGATTATGATTTAAATTTATTTAGCTGATTCAACAACTAACAGAAAGGTGCCATGAATTAGAGCAAACAACTGCAACCATCAAGTATACCAACCATAGCAGTTGCTTGCTATACATAGATGGCGCTTACTGTTTGATTATAATTGATGTGTAAATAGATGTTTACACATCTCCCCGGTGATCGGACTCACATAGTTTTTTAGCTTTTTTTTAACAGGCGTATATTACAAAAACCGATATTTGTGTGGTTTCTTTAGTATAATGTATATAAACAATATACATATAAAACATAACAATATATAAATATTAGAGTGGGTTAAATTGTGGGGGGCGAAAAAATCCCGATGGGCTCATCGCAATTCTAGTACTATGGGCCATAACAAGTATATTTAACCAAGGAACCATACCCCATACACGACATAAATCGATTTTTTCACCGAAATTATAGAGAGGTATGGTTCTATATACTTGTTATGGCCCATAGTACCAGAATCACGATAAGCCCATGGAGTAAAAAAAATTGACCCACCCTAATAAATATGTATAAAAATTGTTTATTCTTAAACATAATTTCAACATAAACTTTAATAAAAAAAATTTCTCCTGAAACACACGTTCAATATTTTCAAAAGATGAATATAATTGCAAAATTTTTAAACAAACAAATAATGGTGATATCAAAAATGTGTTTGGTTTGCCACGGAATTACTCTTATTATGATTGCATGGGTTTTTTGGTAAATTAAGTTCAATTCAGATGAGATATTTATATGGGGCCAAGGTCTAAATACACATAAATTGTCACCAACTTTAATCGTTTTTCAGTCGATCAAAACTCATGTACAATATTTTTCCAAAATTATTTATGTAGACAACCATTCATGCTAAAATTAATGGGACAGTTCTAGAAGTATTCAGAAATTTGGTTTTTGTATTTGTAACAATAATTATGGGTTCAATTTTCCTACAATAACCAGTAAGAAATTCATAAAAAATATACATAAAATATTATTATAATATTTTTTTTAATCTATTCGAAAAATAAAAAAAAAATTAATTGTTCGATCAATTCGATTAACTTTAAAATTGTAATTACTGAATCGAGTAAGTTATTATTCTGTTATTAGAATATTAAGATTAAATTGAAAACTTGCTAATATATATTGGAATCAAAAAAAATATGGAAAATTTTTTTCTTTTTATATATCAGTTTGTCAATCCATTTGTAACTCATGCAAATAAATTTCGGAGACCTAATAAACTTTATATATTCTTAATTGCTATAAATCGAGACTTCTATCTAGCGATGTCCGTTTGTTGTCTGTCTGTCTGTCTCTTGAAAACATTATCCTGTCCGCAATAGGTCGAGCAGGTGGTACTACTTAGGCTTAAAATGTTTGCCATAATCTGCGGCAGTTTAATATTACATTTGGAGCTTTTAAGCCGAATAATGGAGGAATAACGTATGAAAACGAAAAATATGGATATACCTAACAGAACATGTGCATATCGATATGTATAAGCAATGTATACAATTTTTTGATTGCTTGTTGCTTTTATTTTTTTTTTTTACATGTGAACAACAACTAGCAAAAAAAGTGTATATGCATCACTAATAACAAGTAAGAAAATTAAAGTCGGCCTAGACCGACTATACGATACCCTATACCATGCTTTTAGAGAACCTATCTCTTAGGCCCAACTAATTGGATATAGAAAATAAGCTTAAACCAAATTTGAGTGTCATTTTTATTAATTTTTTTGGCTGCAGATATGAAAAAGTTCATATCGGATGCTATGTCTATATGGGGACTAGGTCCAAAATTGGACCGATCCTGACCATGGTTGATAAGGTCTCTTGTATTTTGCGAAAATATATACAAACAAAATTTGAGATGAATGAGTGCAATATTTCTGTTTTTTTTATAGATTTAAGTGAAGATCGGGAAGCAGCTCTATATGGGGCCTATGACTAAGAGTTGTCCCATAGGGATTATTTTTGGACTATTCATTAATGGATGTAATAAACACATACAGACCCAATTTGACTAAGATCTATACGACAATTTGGATCTTATGGCAATTTATGTCGATTTTATAGGGGTCATTTGTATGGGGGCTAGGTCTGAACATGGACCGATTCTCCCCAATAGCGTTCATCCCATGGCCGATAAAAGCTTATATACCAAATTTCATCAAAATATATTCATATTTGCGACCTGCAGTTTGATTACAAGGTTTACATGGACACACAGGCGGACGGACGGACGGACAGACATTGTTAAATCGACTCAAAAAGTGATTCTGATTCGATCGGTATAATAAAAGATGGGTCTAGGTCAAATATTTTTGTTGTTACAAATAGCAGCACAAAGTCATTATAAAAACAAACAAAAATATAATTGTATCTGTTAACATTTTCGCATGATTGCATTTAATAATTGCTTTCAATTAAAAAATCTCGAAAATACCTAAAAACATTTTTGTACAAAATCTAGCCATGATAATGTGAAATCTAGTGTTTTTGTGTCTTAGTGTTAAGAAACATGGTATTTAGAACACGAGTGGAGGGTGTCAAACATTCGGCACAGCCGAATTTAATGCTCTTATTTGTTTTTAAATTTCATCAATTTCGTATTTGTAAAATAACAGATTTCATAAAAACGACAATAAATATTTACTAGTCTACAACTACATATTTTTGCAGATTTTTAATCAAATTGAACTTTAATTGATTTTTAAAAAAATTCTATATGAAAGTCCAAAAAATTTCTGTGTACATTTTTAGAATTTCAAATAGATTTTTTTCTCAATATCGTTAGATTTTTCTTTTTTTTTTTTTGTTTCAAATGGATCTTCAAATGCAAAATTTTAACAAAAACGTCGAAGTAACATCTAATGCCGTTTACTTTTCTGAAAAAAATGTGGCATTTTATTTGCACTTTTTTCGAAAAGTGTATTTTTTTTTATATTCTGAATTAAGATCAACCATCATATCTTATACATTAATCGAGCCTCTTAGCAAAATTGCAGCCATTGACTTCTTTCAGGTCATAGTGCGAGAATATTTCCCAATTGTTCCCTTTTTTTGATATTTTGACCCCATGACTTCAAAGAGGACAATAAACAAAATTTTTTGCATTTTATGAACACAGCACTTTGAGACCTTACGATTGCTGTATAAGTTAAGGTTGCTCTTACGTCAGAATATATAAAAAAAACAAGTAAGAGTGTTAAATTCGGCTGTGCCGAATCTTGGATACCCTCCACCTCGGTTTGAGTATTGATAATAAATGTAAACAAAATATTGGAAAAATATGCATGCGTTTCCTATATGCATGCGTTTCCGGTTATATGACATAACTTCTCGTTTAATTTAGTTTTTGCTAATTAAATAGCTCGCCCTAACCTCCATTGCAAAGGTAATGGTTGTATAGGGTGGCTATATGCATTAAATCGTGCTTTTTTGGCTTTTAACTGGCCAAATATTTCTTCATTGCGGCCATATATGAAAAAAGGATTAATTCGTGAATGCACTGAAAAGCTTAATGAGGATCTCAATATAATATTTGAATGGGCTTCTTCAAATGGACTTTACTTAAATCCAAAAAAATCAAAATGTTTAGTTATAACTCAAAGAAATCAAACCATCCCTATAGATATTCCAGTATCATTAGGTAATCAGAATATTGAAATTGTGGAATCTGCTAGGAATCATTTTTAATAAATCGCTCACGTGGAACAATCAGATTAATTCTGCATCTGGAAAAATATTTGTAATGCCAAGATCGTTGTACCCTATACAACATCTTACACCTTTAAACATTCGTGTGCTTCTCGCGAAAACTTTCATTATGCCGAAGTTACTATATGGTTGTGAGATATTTGCTTTTTGTGATTCAGAAAGTAAAAGGAGATTATTAGTAGCTTACAATGCCATCCTACGTTATGTGTATGGTATAAAGAGATATGATGGAACTTCTCTATATTCTAAGTCTCTGTACGGAGTTGACCTCGTGGCCTTAATAAAAATAAGATCATTAATTCTACTTCACAAAGTAATATACACCATCTTATTTATTTGAACGCCTTCAATTTGCACGATCCAATAGAGGAAATAATCTTATACAATTACGATATCGAACATTAATCTCTAGTTGGCAATTTTTTATAAATACCATATGTCTGTGGAACTCGTTACCCAACAATTTACAAATAACAGACAACGCTTTACAATTTAAAAATTAATTGTTTAAAAATGATTTGGTCTCTAATTTTCAACTTTCTTAATTATTGTTGCATTTGTGATTATATTATATATTCTATACTCTCCCATTATGTATTAATTTTTTACTTATTTACTTATATTTTTATACTTTATTTTTATTTTTATATTTTTCTTGTTTCTTAAAAGTATTGTAACTACTATCACAAATTGATTTATCATTATAAGATCACATACTGTAATTAAAAAGATTTATATCTTGTTGTGTGTAATATCCACATTTAATAAATAAATAAATATAGGTCGGATTGAGTAACAAAATAATAACCGAAAAAAGCTCTCTCAACTTTTTTTTCAAAAAAATATTGCCATATTTGGAAAACATAGAGAATAAATTTATAATAATAAATAATGAAATTAGGGATGCCAAACGCAAAAAACCAAATGTACCAAACATTTTAATTAAAATAATTTGTTATCTTTATTTTCTGAAAATTTTCAAATTTTCATCCAAAAAAAAATTGTGAAAATTCATATATAAATAAATAACATTCTCATCAAATGGCGTTTATTTATGTAACAGTTTTTATGTTCGCAATTCTTAAATATCATTTGACGTTTTCTAAAATTCATTGAATTTAAATTAATGTTTTCTGTAGTGTGATTCTGTAAATTTCAACGATCCGACAATCGCAAAATATATCGACAGCTATTGTTTGCACTAAGGATTAAGTGATTCACTAGGTACATACATCTTAACGACATTCGACAAATCTATTTTTCTATTTATTTAAATTGTAAATGAGTGGCATCTCTGTCAAAATAAGCGAAAAACATAAAGAAGAATAGAAAAAACAAATTACTTCGTGTTTGACAGGATGATTTTATGTTTATGTTTAATATCTTCATTTTTTTACTAATATTTCTGTGTATTTATTTGAAAATGAAATAATGAATTGAATATGCTATTTAATTTTTTTATTTATGTATATAAAAAAGAAAAAAGTTTTTTAATAAAAGCAAAATATTTTCACTATTTTATGATTTTTATTTATGTATGACGACATTTCAACCTTAAAGTTTTTATCGATTGAATAAACAACACAAAAATGGTTGTCGTTTAGATAACAACAACGGCTGACTTTAACAATAGCGAATATCGTTTAAAAATTTTACTGATAATTTTGCTATTTTCTTTTTTTAACGATTCGACTATCGTTAAAAGAAGTTTTTGAATCGCGATACTGAACGCTATTAATTTCTCCTGAATGTCAATATTTTTTTTAAATGTGAAAATTTTTTTAATGTAAACATATTTATTTGGTGTTTTTTTTTTTTTTTTTGAATTTCAATTTGTGTTTAACGAATAAAATTTATATATTAAAGATGCAATTGATGTCTTCTAAATTTAAAATTTTTATTTCCGATGCTTTGATATGATTTTCTGAAATTCAATTAATTGTAATTTATAATTGGAAATTTTTAATTCCAGTTTTTAGAATTGATATTTTCTTAAATTTGAATGGAAAATTTAAAAAGTGCAATTTTGAATTTATGTGAATAATAATGCTTTAGTAATTATAAACAATTTTTAAAAATTAGATGTAATCGCAATCAGATATTTTGTAGGTAAAGCAGAATAATAATTCTATATAACTATGTAGAAGTGTTTTGAAAGCAAAAAACTCATTGATAAACTCGGTAATTCTATTTTATAAAGACAACAAAAAGTTAACATGCCAAACTTATGTTCATATTTGTAAAAGAATAATGAAAAAACATATGAAATAAAAGACCAGCTCTCTTAACATTATTCTGTATTATATCTAGTTGAAAATATTGACATTCATGTTAAAATAGAAATAACTATTGCAAAGCTAATTAGAACAAAAATTGTGGCGCCATCTACTGCGGCATAGTCACGCTGAGCAAAATGAAGTGACACTCTGTTAATGCAAAAGAAATGTATTTTCCCCACAACAAAATATTGCAGAATTTTATGTTAATAAAATAATATACCGATTTATTTCTAACATGCAGTTATTATGGATATACATATATATAGAATATATGTATATTATTTGTATTATTTAATATGTTTATGTATGTATGTATATGTAAATATTACACACAAAAAATACAACTTCAAACGTTATTTTTGTGTTTTTCTCTTTAAATAAATATATATTTAAAATTTTTTTTGTTGAATTTACATTGTTTTTTTTCATTAACAACTAGGTACATATTTTAGCATTATTTGCTTTAGATGCTGGTGAATTTTTACTCCCTTTATATTAACTCGTAGTGTCTGCTTGTCGAAAAAATTTTGGATCGATTTTAACCCCTTTCCCGTGACCCAATCGATCTGAAACTTTGCAGGCAGGCTCGTGGCAATGACAGAAATGATCTAGTAAAATTTTTTTAGTGATGCCAAAACAATGGAAACTTTTAAATTTTTCCACCAGAGTTGATAAAAAAATGTACAAAGGGTTAGTTTTTATTATATTATTAACACAACGACCACAAAAACAACAAGTCCATCTATGACAACAATACAACATTTAGAATAAAATAAGAACAATATAGAAACATCATACTTTTCATTTTTTTTTTACTTTTTCAGAGATTTCCCTGGACCTATTCCACGGATTTCAATGATTTTTGAAATAGAAATCTTCCCATGAATTTGGTGAATCATTCTCGCTAAAAATAATCACTGTAGCTGTACTATTGAGGGCGTGATCGTGACAAGAACAACATAGAAAATTATATTTTTTCAAGACTTTTTTTAGTTCTTCATTCAAATTTCGGGCCCTAATCGACCGATTTAGACGATTTTAAATAGCAAACTTTTCAGGATGTTATTGAATCATTTTTTATGCCAACGAGCACCCTAGCTACCCGATTGATGCTGTCATCGTGATTTCCACAGACGGACAGACGGACATCGCTATATCAACTCCGGTTGTTATAAGGATCACAAATATATATATTTTATGGGGTCCAAAATTTTTTTTCTAATTATTACAAATGGAATGATAAACTTATATATACCCTCTGCACACTGGAGTGGAGGGTATAAAAAAAAAATTTCGAAAAAAGTGCAAATAAAATGCGACATTTTTTGTCAGAAAAGAAAACGACATAATATTTACATATTAAAAAATACTAGTATAGCCCAGCACTCGAAATTCGAGTGCAAATTCTAGGAAATATTATTTTTTCATTTAATTTTTGTCAAAACATATATGGTATAACGTTGTGCAACATGACTGATGTTTAAAGATTCATGTTACAAGAATAACACTAACAAGCAAAACTTATCCAAACTAAATAATAATGATGCAGAAAAATATCTAAATGGCATTTGAATCCCCATATATTAAACTGATAACTAGTTTAAGTCATAAGTTCAATTATATATCTATAAACCATACAAAATAGGAAACGTTTACCTTATTATATGTTTGTATTTCGTTTATCATACTGTCATGACTGTATCGTTTTATACCTAGTCCAATCACAATGCAACAGTTACAACAAAAACTTCATAATCTTGCCATAATACTTAGCTATGCTTTTTTATGCAGGGTAACGTACAATCAGCCTTGACCGCTTATAGCCTCTATTATTGTTTTTATACTCAAATTGTAGAAATATTTATTTACAAAAGCAGATTTATAATTCTACATATACTATGCTACACGAAAAACGAATAGGAAGTTCATTAAGTTCAATTGTTTTTTTTTTTTATTTACATATTTCCAATACGTATATTAATATTATCAATACATTCTGTATATTACAACATTTTATTCGATTTTAAATGAATTTATTCTTTTACAATTTACCTAAGACAACACTACGTCTACTTGTAAGTGTGATATATAGTAGATAGTAGATCGCACTTGTCTAGTGGACTTTGGACTGGTTAAATTTTATTTATTTAAGTTAATAGAAAAAAAAGTTTTTAAATGAAATCTAGTTTAAAGCTGAATGAAATGTAAAACAAATATTGAAATACTAAACAACCACACATGCATATGAATTTACTCTGATATCAGCAACTAAAGGGAATTTCCAACTTTTGTTCGTTCATGTTTACGAGAGAGAAAACTGATCGAGCCAGAGAAGAATACACCACTGTAACAGAGCTTACAGTAGTGTTTCTGCTTTATCTCTAGCAGTTTCCTGGTGGATTTTTCTTTTCGAATATTCTAGAATATCGTGTTAATCATGTTTTTTTCTTAAGTTAAATTGATGATTATCTGTTTTATTAAATCGTATATATTTTTCCAAACCTAGTAAATCACTTAATAATGTTATCTTTAAGAATAATTATCGCCTGTATATGGCCATGTAAACCTTGAAAGCAAAGTACAGTTCGTATATAGGAATCTATCGACCATAGGACGATCGTTATTGAAATTGGTACATGTTTAGACCTAGCCTCCATACAAATTACCCCTATCAGACTGACCAAAAAGATAGTAAAGTCCAGATTATCATATACATGTGTGTCTATAACCCATTTCTAATCATAGTCCTCACATAACTAAAGCTGTTTTCGATCTTCACTTCAATCTGCCAAAAAAAAACAAAAATATTGAAATACATTTTTTTTTAATTTGGTTTATACAGTAATCTCCTGATTTACGAAGGCTCGTTTTATGAAATTTCGAAGTTGCGAACATCATTCGTAAAGTACAAAATTCGTTTTACGAATGAAAAATTCCCTATTACGAACAATGTTTTTATACCCTATACCACTACGTGGTTTGGGTATAATGACTTTGTGCTGTTGTAATCAAAATGCAGGTGGCAAATATGAATATATTTTGATGAAATTTGGTATATAAGCATTTATCGGCCATACGATGAACGCTGTTGAAATCGGTTCATGTTCAGACCTAGCCCCCATACAAATGACCCCTACGAAATCGACATAAATTGCCATAAGATCCAAATTGTCATATAGATCTTACTTAAATTGGGTTTGTAAGCGTTTATTACATCCACTAATGAGTAGTCCAAAAATGATCCCTATGGGACAACTCTTAGTCATAGGCTATAGAGCTGCTTCCCGATCTTCACTTAAATCTATCAAAAAACAATAATATTGCACTGATTCTTCTCAAATTTTGTTTGTATATATTTTTGCAAAATACAAGAGACTTTGCCAAACTTAGTCAGGATCGGTCCATTTTTGGGCCTAGTTCCCACATAGATATAGCATCCGATATTTTTTCATATCTGGAGCCAAAAAAATTAATAAAAATCCCACTCAATTTGGTTTATGCTTATTTTCTATGTCCAGTTAGTTGGGCCTATGAGATAGGGTCTCTAAACGCATGGTATAGGGAATCATATAATCGGTCTAAACCGACTGCAATTTTCTTACTTGTTTTATTTGGGAATTCTCCTAAAAATATTGCGATATGCACAAGCTTTGTCCAAGAAAAATCCAGGAGCCTTAACCAGTATTTAGTGACGAAAAATGGCGCAATCTCAGTCAGAAAAGTTTATAGCTAGCAAAAGTTGGTTTGATCGATTTAAGTAGCGTCATTCATCATAAATTATAAAAATAACTGGAGAAGCAGCAAGTGGAGATGTTGAATTTAAAAAAATTGTCGAAGCCGGTGGCTATACCCCACAACAAGTATATAATGTAGGTCTGTTTTGGAAAAGAATGCCATCTAGAACATTCACTTCCAAACAAGAAAAGTCCGCGTCAGGATTTAAGGCAGCTAAAGACCGTGTAACGGTTTTGTTGGGAGGGAATGCTGCGGTGACAATAAGTTAAAGCCAATGCTTATGTATTTATCATTCTGAAATCAAAACTTGGTGTTATCTGGCGCTCCAATAAAAATGGGTGGATGACAGCACATCTTTTTCAAGAATTGTTGAATGATTTTTTTCAAATTCTGCGATAAAATTTAATTCCGAACAAAATATTTCAAACAAGGCATTGCCAAAATTGACAATGCACCTAGCCATAAGCTACCTATAACTGACATACCTGACAACATCAAAATCGTATTCCTACTCCTCTACTTCAACCAATGGATCAGGGGGTAATTTCCAATTCAACGTCGTGTTTTCAGTAATCTTATCCAATATGTGTTAATGGTACAAATCAGATAATTTCAGAATTTTTGAAGCAATTTAATGTAATGAATGCTGTTGATAATATTGAAAAATCTTGGGATGAAATTCAGGAAACAGCTATGAATAGAGTTTGGAAGAAATTATGACCCGAATTCGGTAGTTCATACAAAACATTGGAGAAATTCATAAAGAAATTGTCGCTATAGCACATGAAGTCGGTATGGATGAAGTAGACAATGAATATGTGGTAAAAGTTCTTGGATCGAAGCAGGAAGATATATCAAATGAAGAATTAACAACGATACTTGAAGAACGCACAGATTCAGAAAACTCGGAAAGTGTTACGCATAGTGAAAGTTCTCGGATTTTAACAACACAGGAACTGGCAAAGGCGTTTTCTCTTATCCAGGAAGGTATGAATATATTTTCGGAAAAAGATCCTTCTCCAAAAATAAGGCTTAAGATTTCTAGAGTTATCGAAATTTCACTTCTTTGCTACAGGCAATTATATTTACAATGAAACCAAAAAAAGTCTGCAAAGCAAACTTATTTTTCCAAAAAAAAAAAAAAGTGCAGCAGCTCCTAGTATTCAAGAACCTGTTGAATCTATATCAGGTGCCAGTTCAGCTGAACGATCATCTACTACCTTAGACGAGAGCTCATATTTCTTCTTTAAAGGAATGTAATTTTTATTTTATTTTTAGAATTAATAAATTATTTTTCTTTTATTTTCTATCACATTGTTTTAAATGATTCTAAAAATAGGGTTTCCTATAACGAATATTTTGGATATGCATCTATGTATTTTTAATACAAACATACTAATATTGATTCAGTTTTACGAATATTTTCTTTTTATTTTCAACAGATGGGCATACTACTATTGGTCTCGCTATACGAATATTCGATATACGTACACTTTCACAGAATGTATCCCGTCCGTAAATCGGGGGATTACTGTATTTGTTTTTGAGAAAATTGTGTGACTTTGGGGAATATGGTCATGATCGGTCCATTTTTTGACTTCGTCCCCGTCATGTGAGTCCGATCACAGGGGATATGTAGAAACACCTAGTAATTAAAGATTTTTTTATGGCACTTTTTTAACAGAAAGCGTCTTCCATGTATCACTTATAACAATCAACTGCAGGGGCTCTGCTAATATAAAAATATTTATTATTTCAACAGTTTAATTTTTAATTTTTCGTTTTTTATTTTTCAATATTCATTTTTCGTTTTTCATTTCTCACTATTTATTTTTCATTTTTAATTTATTCAGTTTCATTTTCAGTTTTCATTTTTTTTTTCATTTTTCATTTTTCATTCTCCATTCTTTCTCTTTAATTTTTTATTTTTACTTTTTCATTTTTATTTTCCATTTTCCATTTTTCATTTCTTAATTTTCATTTTTATTTTTCCATTTTTTATTTTTCATTTTTTATGTATAATTTTTTATTTTCCATTTTTCGTTTTTCATTTTCCATTTTTCATTTTTAATTTTTGATTTTTTATTTTTCATTTTTCAATTTCCATTTTTCATTTTCCATTTTTTATTTTTCATTTTTTATTTTTCATTTTTATTTTTTATTTTCATTTTCCGTTTTCATTTTTAATTTTTTATTTTTAATTTTTTATTTTTAATTTTTTATTTTTAATTTTTCATTTCTTATTTTTCATTTTTTATTTTTAATTTTTTATTTCTAATTTTTTGATTTTTTATTTTTAATTTTTTATTTTTCATTTTTAATTTTTCGTTTTTCGATTTTCATTTTTAATTTTTAATTTTTCGGTTTTCGATTTTCATTTTTCATTTTTCATTTTTTATTTTTAATTTTTTATTTATCATTTTACATTTTTCATTTTCTGTTTTTTATTTTTCATTTTTATTTTCAAAATAAAATATTTTTCATTTTTCATTTTTAATTTTCAAACAGGTTATTACATATCATAATTTATTCACCAATACAATCATAAGTCACACTGATTTTGTCTTACGGCTCAAAAGTTACGCTCACATGTTACGATGTTTTTGAATGTTTACACATCTAAAATCAAACAGAAAGCGTCATCTGTGTATCACTTATAGCAAATTTGTGGGGTTGTTGAATTATGTATATGTTATACGTTTATATTGTGAAATTTTTTACAGTAAAGGGTTGTTGAATTAGCTGAAACTATTTTGTATCATAATTTTTTCACCAATACAATCATAAGTCACACCATTTTGTCTTACGGCTCACAGCGTAACATGTAAACTCACATGTTACGCTGTTTTTGTGATTGTATTGTGAAATAGAAATTTACCCCCCTGCGCGTATTAATATTAATATTTCTTTATTAATTTCCTGTACAACAAGACATGTCTTATAATTAAAGTACAGGATTTTCATCGTTCAAAAATTCACCACAAATTAAAATACAATAAAAAAAAAATTTATAACTTATTTAAAATAAAGTAAAATAAATACAAGAAATTATTAAAATTCATGAATTTAAAGAAATGAAAATTAAATATATTTAAACAAAGTAACTAAACAAAAATTTCTTAAAATGTATCGCGTTGCTAACTAATTGTTGTTTGTGTGGAATTGCATTCCAAAGACGTGTGGCGTTTATGGAAAATTGCCATTCTGACACAAGGCATCGACGCATAGAGATAATAAGTTTTTTGCCCCTTCTGGATCTAGCAAACTGTATTTGATCATAAAGATATAGGGGTTTCTCAGTGTAAATAATTTTGTGCAAAAACATTAAAACCCTTATATTAATAAGGTTATCGAATGAGACTCCATAAAGACTTTTTGAGAAAGTCGAAACGCTATCACGTTTCTTCAGTCCATAAACATATCTAACAATATTGTTGTACAAAATATTTAGTTTTTTCTTGCTGGCGTAGTCGCAGTTGCCAAAAAGTTCACAGCCATAAAGTAGACCAGGAATTAAGTATGCCTTTGCAAGAAGATGTCTTATAGATGTTTACACATCAATAACATCAAATATAAAGTTTTTCATATCTGCACGCCATAACTTAATAACAACAGCACTAAAATAATGTTTATGCTTATTTTCTATATCCTGTTATTGCCTCAGCAAAGTTGGATATCCAAAACCCTCACACATGGTAAAGTGTAGGGTATAATCGGTCTAGACCTTGCTAAACATTAGTCATGTTGAAGACCATACATTGTTATAAGCAAAAACGCATACAAACACTGAAAGTAACACAATCTGGCTTCTTTATATCGTTTTTATGCATTTTTGCTTAATAAGCATGTATGGAAAACGATCTGCAACATGTTTACAGATCTCAATAAACAATAAAACTTATACAACAAATCATTACATGCTGCGAGTACCAATGCATGTTTCTAGAGAGCACATTGGTGTTTAAGCGAAGCGGAAAGCATATATTTCATTTATTTATGTTTATTTCTAATGTGTACTGATGACCTCACCCAGTATGACTGAACCTAAGAACATTTTTCGAAACCCGTGATATAGGGTCGGTATGTGTTTCGCATAGACCTACTACAACTTTCTTACTTCTTCTAATATGTATGAAGTCAATTTTTGTAGCTATGGTAACATGATTAACATATGTATATTGCACATGATTTATTATTTGCATATGTTAATTGTTCGGTCTTTTGTTTTCAATTTGAATTCGGTTAAACACATTACATACATACAAACGTATGTAAATAATCAAATAACTTGTTTTTTCTGCACATAACTTTATGCCGCAATTTCGCTTTGGTTAGTATGACATTAATTACTTTCGAATGTAAAAAAAAAAATTTTGTTGTCAATATTCATTTATTTCAATTCCTTAAAACGAATTATAAATTTTAATGAATCAAATAATTACTACACACTAAAATATTATTTTTTCTAGTTATAATTTACACAAAAAATTTTGCATACCAATCAATTTATATTATTAAAAAAATCAATTATTTATTTTTTATTTTAAAAATTCACTCTGTATTTGTTTTAGTAATTTTTTTAATTTTCGTAATAATTTCAATGACTTTTAATATCAAAAAAAAACACACAATCACTCCTAATGTCGTCTCTGATCAAACTGATTGCTATTTGTTATTTGTATTTAGTATGAGCTACAATTCGCTATGCAGCTATATACTAAATACTAGCACATACATATGTTGCTTGTATAAAAGTCATTGAGTAATTTTAGTACACACGCCAGAAAAACTACACCGAAAAAATTATAAGTGCTTATAATTATATCGTAGTTCGAATATCCCATAATTAGTTTAATAAGTTTAAGGGAACTAAAGATAAGTTAGATTTATCTAAAAATATCTTTATACTTAGCAATTTAAAACTAGTTTTAAACAACTTGGTCAAATTAGCTGAAACTAATTTTATGGTAAATCAACGGAAAATGTTTGCTGTGCGTAGCAACTGAAAAATAGTCACAACTAATGTAAATTAACTTAAATTAAGTTAAATAAACTAAGGGTCTTTTTGTGAAGAGGTAATATCAACAAAAACTATAACATTATATAACATGCGATACGTGGTACCAAAAAGATAATATTTATGACAATTAGGGTATTCATAAAGGAGTCCAAGGTGTTGTATGAGTCGTATGTACTAAAATTGTATAATTGTTGTTGATATTCTCCACACACAAAAATTATAGGACACTACAACGTTAACAGATTTTTTTGTCGGTGTACTATGTGCTCAGCTGTTGTTTGTTTACTATTTAGCAGCTTTTGTTGTTTGTTTGCAAATATTTGTTTGCGATTCTGGTCATTACACTGTGTCACAAATTTTCAATAATGTTGTGACCAAATGAACCTGACACCTAATCTTTATGTAAAATTGTCCAAATCCGAATGTGAAGTCAGAATAGTCAAAAGTATAACACTTTTCGAGATATTTCAAAAATACCGTTATTTGCGTTTTTGATGTGTAAACATCTATGCGCTCAGGGGGGGTAAAATCCAATTTCACAATACAATCACAAAAACAGCGTAAGGAAAAATCGGTGTGTCGTATATGTAAGTGTATTGGTGTATTTAGTAGGCAGAACCGCCAAGTTCGCTGTCTGTTTAGCAAATAAACAAATCTTTTTCGTTAATTTTAAATATTCAAGCTATTGACCGCTAGGTGTGTTGTGAGTTTAACAAGTTCAAAAACTTACAGAGTTGTTTCTTTTTAATTTCAAGTATATATTTGCTATTGACAGAACTTTTTTAGTAAGCAGAACCGCCGAGTTCGCTGTCTGTTTAGTGAAATCACAAATCTTCTTCGTCAATTTTAAATATTCAATTGTATATATACTAGGAAAACTTTTAAGAAGTCAAAAATAAACTTAAGTGTTTTTTAATTACTACACCTTATCCAATTGTATTTCAGAAACATCAATTGAATTTTAGAAAGTATCAATTTGTTTCAGAAAGTATTAATTGTATTTTAGAAAACATCATTTGATTTTCAGTAATAATCAATTGAATTTCAGAAAGCATTAACTGATTTTCAGAAAGTTTCATTTGTATTTCAGAAAATATGAATTGAATTTCAGAAAATATCAAATGTATTTCCGAAATTATCAAATGTATTTCTGCAATTATCGAATGTATTTCAGAAACCATCAAATGTATTTCAGAAAATTTTAAATGTATTTCAGAAAACATGAAATGTATTTAAGCAATTATCTAATGTATTTCAGAAAACATCAAATGTATTTCAGAAAACATAAAATGTATTTCTGAAATTATCAAATGTTTTTCAGAAAATATCAAATGTATTCCAGAAAACATCAAATGTATTTCAGAAATTATTAAATTTACTTCAGAAAATATGAATTGAATTTCAGAAAATATCAATTGAGTTTCAGATATTATCAAATGTATTTCAAAAAATATCAACTATATTTCAGAAAACATCAAATGTATTTCAGAAATTATCAAATGTATTTCAGAAACCATCAAATGTATTTCTGAAAATTTTAAATGTATTTCAGAAAACATGAAATGTATATAAGCAATTATCTAATGTATTTCAGAAAATATGAATTGAATTTCAGAAAATATCAATTGAGTTTCAGATATTATCAAATGTATTTCAAAAAATATCAACTGTGTTTCAGAAAACATCAAATATATTTCAGAAATTATCAAATGTATTTCAGAAACCATCAAATGTATTTCAGAAAATTTTAAATGTATTTCAGAAAACATCAAATGTTTTTCAGCAATTATCTAATGTATTTCAGAAAACATCAAATGTATTGCAGAAAACATCAAATGTATTTCAGAAATTATTAAATTTAGTTCATAAAATATGAATTAAATTTCAGAAAATATCATTTGAGTCTCAGAAAAATAGTCAGAACGCTATATAAAACATATTTTGGGTTTGTAATATCTCTTGATAACAACATATCGTTATTTTATGACAAAAAACATCATAAAACAAAAACGACTTTAAACTTAATACCCAAATTTTTGAATCAAGCTGAAAAATAAAGATAGATTTTTTTTACGAAAAAAAATTTATGGTAAAATGGTACATTTTAAGTAAGAGGCCGTAACTACATTACAAAAAGTCAATTTTGAACTTTTTGTTAGTTACGGCCTTTTGTATTTTAGGTGACGATATAAACGTGTTTTTTTCAAAATAATGATTTCAAAATCGTTCAAAATTCTATCCTGGTGTTTATATTGTAGCTGATTAACAAATGAAGTGCTCATCTTCCTTCGATTAAAAGGCCACCCTTGATAGTTTATTTTCCAGTGCATAACAAATAAGTCCAAATATTGCTAAACATTTCACTAATAGAAACAATAATAACTTTTCGGTATTGCAGGGTAAACTACTTTTTAATTCTGAATTTCAATAGGTATTTTCTGAAATTCAATTGATATTTTCTGAAATACATTTGATCATTCTGAAATACATTTGATGTTATCTGAAATATATTTAATACTTACTGAAATACATTTGATGTTTTCTGAAATACATTTGATACTTTCTGAAATACAATTGGAAAAGGTGTAGATGTTTACACATCTCCCCTGTGATCGGACTCACATTGATTTTTTTTTAATACAAGTATCTTCGAAAATCTTTGACTGATTTTTTATTTCTTTGAAATTGCTAAAACAACCACGGGTCGTTTTTAAAAATTAGTCGAGAAATGGCTGAGTTACAGTGGACCAAAGTTCAAATTACACAAAAATTTTAATGATTTTGTGCAATTTTGCTCTTTTTAAAACCAAAACATAAACTTAAAACATTAGTTTATTTCAATGCGAACATTTTATGCTCAATAGGATCCAGATCGGTGCAAAAATGACAAAGCTACAGAAGATTAATTGAATTTTCCCACTTTTCGATTTTTATCAAATCAAAAAAAAACAACAAGAAAATATACAAAGCTAAATGTTAGTAATATTAAAAATGGTTATTTTCTGCCCCTCGCATAAGGAACCAACAATAGTCACCCAACACCACCTCATCATACGCCCCTTGATACCGACGTTCCATTTCTTGTATTTGTTGGTGAGAACGCTACCATGCTCGTCACCTTCATTGCCAAGGTTATTTGGGAAGAAATTTAAGTGCGTGTATTTTTAAAAACATATTAACTCCTTGTTTATATAAAAATTAATGTTAATATTCAAACACGTAAGAAATTATAGTCGGTCTAGACCGACTACACGATACCCTATACCATACACTATACTATACCATAGTTTTAAGTGGCATTATTATTAATTTTTTTGGCTGCAGATATGAAAAAGTTCATATCGGATGCAATTTTTATATGGGGACTAGATGGAAACATGGACCGATACTGACAATATTTGGTAGTCACTTATATTTTGAAAAAATATATACAAACCAAATTTGAGAAAAATCTGTGTAATATTTTTGTTTTTTTGATAGATTTAAGTGAAGATCGGGAAGCAGCTCTGTATGAGGCCTATGACTAAGAATTGTTCTATTGGGATTATTTTTGGACTACTGTTTAATGGGTATAATAAACACATACAAACCCAATTTGACTGAGATCTATATGATAATAGGGATCTTATGGCAATTCATGTCGATTTCATAGGGCTCATTTGTATGGGGACTAGGACTGAACATGGACAGAATTTCACCAACTTCAATAGGGTTCATTCTATGGCCGATAAAAGCTAATATAGTAGTTTGATTACAAGATTTACAGACAGACGGACATCGCTAAATCGACTCAGAAAGCGATTCTGAGAAAGCGATTCTGAGTCGATCGGTATAACAAAAGATGGGTCTAGGTCAAATATATTTGGTAGTTACAAACAGCAGCACAAAGTCATTATACCCAAAACCCACATAGTGGTATAGGGTATAAAAATAAATAAAAACAAAATCTTATTAAAAACTGCACCAATTTTCACATAGTTTTTTTTAACAAATATTGAATGATGTCTTCATAATTTGTGCTCCAGACATTTCACCGAAAGCTTGATACAACCAAACCAAATGACTTACATGCCTTTGATTCATCTTCAGACAAAATCAAATTAAATTTGGAATCTTTCAGTAGCTTTGTAATTTGTGATCCCATAAAAATCTCTTCTTTAATTTTGGCATCTGATACGTTGGGAAAGCGGTTTTCAGAAATTCAAATGCGACACTGTTTTCTCTTTTTAGCAAAGCTTTGACGAAATTTTTGAATAAGCCAAGTGTAATATGTAATGGTGGCAAAATAATATTTTCCTTTTTTACCAGAGCTTTGTATATGACATTATCGTAAAATTTACTCTATCCGGTCAATCTTTTCGGGCATAATGTTTGTGACACGCTCGGCTGTCTCACTTGCACAAAAAACAGCAATATTTTGTGTAGCCTTGTTGCAAATCAATCCCCATGTCAACATCCAACTCTATTGAGACGTTGGAGAATCACCGTAAAGTTGGTTGTGTAACACTGTTCTATAGGAACATGGGAAATCTTCTTCGCAGATTGGCGACTTCATTTTAACTGACCGAGTTTCGTTCTATCCGCTTCTCTGGTAGACAGGGTTGTCAACTTTAAAATATCAAAAAGCACCACAAAATAAAAAAATCAAAATAAAACAAGTAAGATAATTATAGTCGGTCTAGACCGACTATACGATACCCTATACCATGCGTTTAGAAACCCTATCTCTTAGGCCCAACTAACTGGACATAGAAAATAAGCAAAAACCAAAGTTGAGTGGGATTTTTATTAATTTTTTTGGCTGCAGATATGAAAAAGTTTTTATCGCATGCTATATCTATATGGGGACTAGGTCCAAAAATGGACCGATCCTGATCATGTTTGGTAAAGTCTCTTGTATTTTGCAAAAATATATACAAACAAAATCTGAGAAGAATCAGTGCAATATTTTTGTTTTTTAATAGATTTAAGTGAAGATCGGGAAGCAGCTCTATATGGGGCCAAAGGGATCATTTTTGGACTACTCATTAATGGACGTAATGAACGCATACAAAACGCAATTTGAGTAAGATCTATATGACAATTTGGATCTTATGGCAATTTATGTCGATTTCGTAGGGGTAATTTGTATGGGGGCTAGGTCTAAACGTGGGCCGATTCTCACCAATTTCAATAGCGTTTATCCCATGGCCAATAAAAGCTTATATACCAAATTTCATCAAAATATGTTCATATTTGCGACATGCAGTTTGATTACAAAGCTTACATGGACACACAGACGGACAAACATAGTTAAATCGATTCAAAAAGTGATTCTGATTCGATCGGTATAATTAAAGATGGGTCTAGGTCAAATATTTTTGGTTGTTACAAACAGCAGCACAAAGTCATTATACCCAAACCACATAGTGGTATAGGGTATAATTAAATAAGCCCAATTCTGAATATTCCCGCGGATTTTTCTCCCGGGGGATTTTATTTTCTTGAGAAAATAAACAGACAGGGAATATAAAAATAAGGGAGAGAATTACGAAATTTTGAAGTTAGCTCTTTTATTTGACTGCTGCACAAAATATTAGAAATAATATTGGAAATAATTTATAAAACTTTTTGGCACATTTGTACAAAGGGAAAAAATTTCCGCGTTATTCTAATTTAGAATTGATCCGAATATAAAGACAGAAATTCTCTTTATTTTATACAAACAAGAATTAATTTAAGTTTTTAATTTAAAATATAACGTACTTAGATTAAATTCTATTGTTTCCTCATCGTCACTTCCATCCGGTCATAAAACGGTTTTAATTTCAAATTCTGATATTTTATATACTATTAATTAAAATATTTACTTCATTAGGTATTTGATATCTTTCGCAATAGGAATTTTCTCTTTTCAATCCATTTTTGATGTGAAGTAAAGCATTAACTAAATGTAATGATTCGATTCGATTTCTAATTATGGGTTTGAAAAGGTTCAAGTCACTAAAAACCCTTTCAACATCAGCGTTTTAATAAGGGAGCGACAAAAGTTTAATAGCAAGATTAACTATTTTTAGCACATTGTGCAAACTGTGCAAACTTGCATTCAATAGTAAAAGTGAAACATAAGATATTTAGATTATAAAAAAATTAAGAATGTAAGCTTCTACCGGTCATAGGATGAACGCTATTGTAATTGGTGAAAATCTGTTCATGTTCAGACCTAGTCCCCATACAAATTTTCCCTATGAGATCGTTTTAACTTGATATAAGATCCAAATTATCAAAAAGATCTCAGTCAAATTGAGTTTGGGTGCGTTTATTACATCCATTTATCAGTAGTCTTAAAATAAACCCTATAGGACAATTCTTGGTCATATCCCCCATATGATGCTGATTCCTGATCATGACTTAAATCTATCAAAAATTTTAAATATTGCATAGATTTTTCTCAAACTTAGTTTATATATGTTTTTCAAAAAAATAAGCGACCTTACCAAATATGGTCAGGATCGGTCCATTTTTGACCTAGTCCCCATATAAATATAGCATCCGATATAAACTTTTCACATCCTAACGCAAAAAAATAATAATAATGCCATTAAAATTTGGTTTATGCTTAACTGCCCACACAAGTCTTTCCTGACAGTTTATCGATTCCGTCCGAATCCCGTCCCTATCGACTAGAGTTTCAGGCTGCGAATGGGTGTTCGATAAGAATTTCTTGATTTTTGAGACGTCATTAACGCTATCAACCTGTTCACAGAAGTGTCTCCAGGAGGTGCGTTTGGCTATTCGAATCTTTTTGTTGTAATCCCTGAGTTTGACATGGTAAAAAACTTATAAAAGTAAAAATTTCTTAGAAGAATAACAAATTAAAAACCATTTATAAACGTCTTATATTTAACGCTACATCTATGCACAATAACGGTTGGTGGTGGCAATATATCCAGAGCTCTATTTATCGAAATGTAAGATATATAATTTTATCGACAACAAAGATTCGGTTTAGAAGTTTTGCAATTTTGAAATTTTTATCTTTAGAATCCTTCTAACAAATGGCAGCATTCATATTTAAATTTTTTTACCCGGATTGTTTGTTATCTTTAATACATTCAGCAAAATTAAATAGAATGAAAGTGCCAGCCTTCAAACTCTGTACTTTTTGTTCTTTGCAATCTGCGCCTGAATTGTAAATATCCTCGTATCTACCAGCTTTTAAAGGTCCTTTTGCAGCAAATAGATCTAATAACATCGCTTGGCATTTTTCATTGGAAACCTTGTGTAGTGTACTCGTGAACATAGGGTGAAGTGTAAACACAAATCATGATTCACAAGTACACAAGTATGTATGCATTCTTATGGTGATGATTAAGTTCGGTTTGCAATATGTATGTATGTTTGATACTAAAGGAATGTAGAACACAAGCAAATACGTTGTAAACAAAAGTTTATTGCCATATTTGTAGTATATCACCAATTTGTGTAATGTTACACCAATTGTGTATGAATGCATTGATACATTGTATTAGAGTGACATTTTGACGAACTGACTTTTTGACGAAGAGAACGTACTCAATAAATGCTGACACGTTGTGTTGTCTTAGACATGCATAGATGTTTTTAAATCTATAATATTAATAGGCTAGGCGATTTCTTGTGACTGGTGTTTTGTTCTACCGTGTTATCCCGATTTTGACCAGACGTATATTATTCGAAAGGTATTTCTTTTAGGCTGTTTTCAGATTTCCAGATTTTTAATTTTTTTTTATTTATTTTGAGTAAGTTGCATTTAAAGTTGCTACTACCACATACATAAAATTTTACAATGCTATGTGTGTGTTTATTAAATTTGTTAATGTGTTTGTAATAAAAATGAGTTTCTTTTTGTGTTGATTTGTGAATTGATTAGCATACTTTTAGGGTCTTTATTTAATGAAAAAATAAAATTTCCTAGAATTTGCGCTCGAATTTCGAGGGCTGCAGTCTGCTAGTATTGAGTAAATTCTACTCAAAATTAGAGTATAAGCTAGAATGGTAAATTTATATAAGTTAACAACAGAAATACTATAGAACCATAAAAAAAACAACAACAACAGCTACAACAGATAACAACTACAAAACGTGCCAACGCTAAATTGTCAATTCAACAAACACAAATATTTCAACACAACAACAACTGCAACGAATTGCCCAACAGTAAATTCTCAGACGAAATTTAAGCCACACGCGCAGCAAATAAGTGGCCTGATGGTGGGAAACACAACATCAGCAGTTTTCCAGTATTTTTATTATTATATTTAGAAGTTTTTAATTGTAAATTCTTGCAGTCAGTTTGAAGAGTTTGATAATAAAGGTTTGTTGCTAAAATTAATTAGCAACATAAAAAAATATTTTTTTTAACTTTTAATAAAATAAATCCTTAATTTATATAAGAATGAAAATATTCAAATAAAAAAAAATCAATGTGAGTCCGATCACAGGGGAGATGTGTAAACATCTACACCTTTTCCAATTGTATTTCAGAAAACAATAAATGTATTTCAGAAAGTATCAAATATATTTCAGAAAACATCAAATGTATTTCAGAAATTATCAAATTTATTTCACAAAACATCAATTGAATTTCAGAAACTACCTATTGAAATTCAGAATTAAAACGTAGTTTACCCTACAATACCGTAAAGTTATTATTGTTTCTATTAGTGATTTGGAGTCGCGGAAAATGTTTAGCAATATTTGGACTTATTTGTTATGCACTGGAAAATAAACTATCAAGGGCGGCCTTTTAATCGAAGGAAGATAAGGACTTCATTTGTTAATCAGCTACAATATAAACACCAGAATAGAATTTTGACTGATTTTGAAGTCATCATTTTGAAAAATACTTTTATATCGTCAACTAAAATGCAAAAGGCCGTAACTAACAAAAAGTTAAGAATTAACTTTTTGTATTGTAGTTACGGCCTTTTACTTAAAAACTACTATTTTACCATAAATTTGTTTTCATAAATAAAAATCCATCTCTATTTTTCAACTTGATTCTAAAATTTGGTTATTTAGTTTAAAGTAGTTTTTGTTTTATGATGTTTTTTACTTCTCCTGTTACGGCCTTTTGCATTTTAGGACACGATATGTAGTTTTCAAGCTATATTACAAACCCAGTGTAATACTTAAAAAAATATATTTTTATATAGCGTTTTGACTATTTTTCAGAGACTCAGTTGATGTTTTCTGAAATACATTTGATATTTTCTGAAATACATTTGATAATTTCAGAAATACATTTTATGTTTTCTGAAATAAATTTGATGTTTTCTGAAATACATTAGATAATTGCTCAAATACATTTGCTGTTTTCTGTTACATTTAAAATTTTCTGAAATACATTTGATGGTTTCTGAAATACATTTGATAATTTCTGAAATATTTTGATGTTTTCTGAAATACAGTTGATATTTTCTGAAATACATTTGATAATTGCTTGAATACATTTGATAATTTCGGAAATACATTTGATATTTTCTGAAATACATTTGATAATTTCTGAAACTCAAGTGATATTTTCTGAAATGCAATTGATATTTTCTGAAAATCAACTGATGTTTCTGAAACACAATTAAAACTTTCTGAAACACAATTGATACTTTCTGAAACACAATTGATATTTTCTGAAAATTAATTGATGTTTTCTGAAATACAATTGATACTTTCTGAAATACAATTGATATTTTCCGAAAATCAATTAATGTTTTGGAAAAGGTGTAGTAATTAAAAAACACCTAAGTTTATTTTCGATTTTTTCAAAGTTTTCCTAGTATTTAGCTTTTTAAACTCACAGCACACCTAGCGGTTCTGCTTACAAGTTTGTGAACATGTTAAGCTCACAGCACACCTAGCGGTCAATAGCTTGAAGATTTAAAATTAACGAATAAGATTTGTGATTTTGCTAAACAGACAGCGAACTCGGCGGTTCTGCTTACTAAATACACCAATACCCTTACATATACCACACACCGTTTTTCCCTTACGCTGTTTTTGTGATTGATAGATAGATAGATTTTATAGATAGATAGATAGATAGATTGATAGATTTTACCCCCTTGAGCGCATAGAAAACAACTTGTCTAAAAGTCTTTTTATTTAACGGGAAATTTTTCTCAACCATCGAACATTTTTGAAACCATCCTTTCAATCAACTTATTGCCGATCCTACCAGCCCTTCAATCACCTCATAACGTCCTGACAGCCTTTAATCAGCACAGTTGTTAGTAAAAAGTAAATCAACCAGGAATTCGAAGTTTGGGTACAACACGTATTAGCTGGATCCAAAATGAACAATATATGCAAAACGCTGCATAACCTAAGATGCCAATCCGATATTCTGTCAAAAATTTCTTATGCAAATTCTTAAAAGTCTCGTTAAGAATCGTTTTTGCATTAACATTTTCCCTTTTCGGACAAACTCATTCTTGCCATATCTATCTTTTCGAGAATAGATCATAGATAATTTATTCATGTAATCTTTTGATGGTTCTCTTGTATTTTAAGAATAGAGAGCATTCATTTTGCATTCTATATTTTATAATTATTTTACTCGAAATTACTTTTATGAATATTTATTAATATACATAGCTAGCAGTATTGCAAAATCAACGATGCTTCAAAAATTTGCATTTTAACAAATAATAAGAATTTACATGGGAATGATGTGTACTTTCAGGGACATCAAATAATCATCCATAAAAATATTAATTGAAACAAATTTATTAAAATTAAAAATTTTAAAATTAATCATTTAATATTATTTTTTACTTTGCACTAATTTTACTAAATAATAATTTAAGTGGAAATAGTATTAGGGACAGCCAGGGTAATAACATTTTAACACTTTTGTAGGCAATTTTTTAAGAACAAAACAATTTTTGGAAAAAAATATTTTAGTGACTGCAAAGAATTTATAAAGCTTTATTGTACAGTAAATATTAAAGTGGAACATATTTTGTTTTTCCCAATTAAAATACACAAGGACAGCAAATTCGCCAGTAATCTCAGCACGAACCATATGACCATATTTATTATACCGATCGACTCAAAATCACTTTCTGAGTATACATTATCTACTCAGAATCACTTTGTGAGTCGATTAAGCTATGTCCGTCGTGCCGTCTGTCCGACTGTCCGTCTGTGTTAACCTTATAATCATACCACAAGCCGCAAATATTAATATATTTTGATAAAATTTGGCCGAACGCTACTGAAATTGGTGAAAATGGGTGCATGACATCAGACCTACTCCCCATTCAAATGACCATAAGATCGACTTTATTTGCCATACAATCCAATTTATCAAATACATGTCAATCAAATTGGGTTTGTGTGTGTTTATTACATCCATTAATCAGTAGTCCAAAAATGATCAGCAGGCAAAAACATTATTAAAAATTCCACTGGTTTCCATTTGGTTTATGCTTATTTTCTAAACCCATTTAGTTGGACCTAAGACCAATTCTCTAAACGCATGGTATAGGGTCTATAACGACTATAATTTTCCTACTTGATTTTTTAAGAAAATCTACTTTCAAATGAAAATTTGAAAAGTAGCAGTTTTCCCATTTTTTCCCCCGTTTTTAACTCCTAAAGGCTCGAATTAAACAAAATTTTATTGTCTGAATCTGGTGTAATCTGCATATCAAATTTCATATTCCTAAATTAATTTGTAAAGAAAATGCAAAAAAGTACACTTGCGGACCATTTTTACCAGAGCCCCCCATTACTCGAGCTGCTCTAGTAGTTAACGAGCTACTCGAGCTCAACGAATAGTTCGAATAGTAAAAATTAACATTTTTCATGTTTGAAAGCAAATGTATGTATACTTTTTGGAATCGTACAAGTAATAAGAATATCTTCCTGAAATTTGACTTGAATCGGACTCTCCTACTGGCGTGGGCAAACTACTACTCGAAAAAGCTCGACGCCTTTCCATACAAATGTATGAAAATATTCGCTTCATAGATGTTTGACTCCATTTTAAAACAAATTTTCCCAAAATACATGGTACGATTTTATATATTTTGAAGTCAGCTACACTGATAGATTACCCTCCTGAAATATTAAAATATTCTGATAGAAACTATGGGGTGGGCTAACTACTACTCGAAAAGGATCATCTCCACTTTCCACTCATATATGAAAATATGATCTTCGTATATGTTTGATGCCTATTTACAAAAAATTTTTCAATAAAACTTGAAAACAGCTCTTAGTATTTTAATCTGAATATATGTAGAGAATATGTTTTCAAAATTTTAAAGCATTTCAACAAAAATGTTGGCGTTGTTTTGCAAAAAGTGTGAAAAAAAGTGAATTTTTTTTTAATTTTTTTTTTTTTTTTAATTTTTTTTTTCACTGCCCGTAATTGACCTTATTCACAGATGACTCATATAAAAAATTAAGTCATTCCGATTAAATTTGTGCTCTGGGCGAAAAAGATCAGCCACTTTCGATACAAATATATGAAAAAATTTGCTCTTATTTCAAGTTTAATGTAACTTTAAAAAAATTTCCATCATGACATGCTAAAATTTTGTACTATTTTTAGTTACAAATATATCGAGATAATACTCTTAATACTCAAAGTTTTCCAACAATAATTGTGCTGTTGGCGAACTACTACTCGAAAAAGCTCGACCACTTTCCATACAAATATATGAAAAAATTCACTTCATGCAAGTTTGACATCGATTTACAAAAAATATTTAAGGCATACATGGTACAAATTTATGCATTTTAAAGATGGAAATATGAGTACATGACGTACACGAAATTTCAAAGTAATCTGGGCAAAATTGTGGCTCGGACGAACTACTACTCGAAAAAGATCTGACTCTTCCCATACAAAAGTGTGAAAATTTACTCTTATTTCTTGTTTGAGATAATTTTACAGAAAATTTTGTATAATGACTTAATCAAAAGTTATATTTTTTAGAATTGAAAATGTAAGGAAAGTATTTCTTTTAAATATAAAACGTTTCCGACAATAATTGTGGGGTGGACGCACGACTACTCGAAAAAGCTGGAGTATATTTATCTTTTTACATACTTTCAAACATGAAAAATGATAATTTTTACTACTCGAGCTGCTCGTTGAGCTCGAGTAGGCTCTGGTGTTTACCCCCTTTAACATCCGAATTTCTAAAATGTTTCCTCTCGTCTGATGTTCCTATCTCTAATGGAGTCCACGTACTATATTTCATATTCATAGAATCGTTTGTTTACAAGATACCAAATGTACAATTTTTCCCCTTTTTAGTCGTTTTTCCTCTCCTAGACGTTAGAATTAGAGATAAATTCATTCTTGACTGCTGCCCACGTATTCGGTGGAGTCTGTATGCCAGCATTCATATATACAATGAGTTCATATCTGATAGCACATTTGGTAATCTGTGAATCAATGTTATATAAAATTTTAACTATGCATGCTGTAATTATTATTTCTTTGCTAGACTAACATTAATGTTTTCTTTCTAAAAATAAACGTATATTACCCAAAACTCCCATTAATTAGAAATACCGTCATTAAAATCTCTTACATCCCAATACTTAGCATATTAAAGCGTTCAAATAGTATAGCACAAATGCAACAAAGTCTTTGTTTAACAAAAATAATTAATTAATTCCTTTAACAAAAATAATAAAAATAACATCATCTTAATAATTTTTAACACCACCTTTTGCTTTAAAGCAATCAAATATTCTTTTTTTTTCAAATTTATTATTATATTCAAAAGACCTTGATTAAGTGCTTCCCATTCATTGAAAATTGAAATTTTTAGTTCATTTACATTCTCGTATTGACGATTGTCAGCAGAATTCGCCTGACGAGGATTCCCCATATGTTTTCTGTGGGGTTCATAGCAGGAGAGCAAGCAGGCCATTCCAAAACATCGACATTATTCGAGATTAACCATTCTTTTGTGAATTTGCTGGCATGACAGGCTGCAGTGTCTTGCTGAAAAATATATTTTTTTCTCTATTGGCATGTAGAAATGGCAACAAACTGCGTTGAAGCAATTCACAATATTTTTCGCTGTTCATTTTGCTGAGCACGACTTGCAACTCCAGACAACAATCTTCAGTAAACGCACTCCAAATCATAACAGAACCGCAACCAAAGTTTCTTCGAGAGAAACATTGGGGTTCTTTTCGTAAGTCACGCCAGTAACTAAAAGTCCCATCAGGACCATCCAAATTAAATTTTTTTCATCTGAAAAAATTATCTTTTAAATGAAAACAAATTAATTTATTTTCTGACATAACATTAAACAACTTTCATTTGACCAATTTGTACCCATATTATTTTTACAAAACTCCTAACGTGCGTTAATATGACGTTTCAAAAGACAAGGAATTTTCTTCATTCTTTGTGTTCGAATATGTTTGGAAGAGTTAATAACATTCCATTGCTGTGTTCCAAATAAGTCGACGCTCGCGTTCTTTCAACTTATTTTTTCTACCACTGCTTTTATTTTTGCCATAATTTTCAATATTTTTCAAATAGTTGTAAATAATCTTTAAACTTCTGCCGATTTTACTTGCAATTTCTGCTTTTGATGCACCATTTTCGAACAATATTAAAATTTGACCTTTTTCAAATTCATTTTGCATTTTGCTTATTACAAATATTTTTAATAAAACTAGCAGATTCCAGCGCTCGAATTTCGAGTGCAATTTCTAGGCAGCTTTACTTAGCCAATTCATAAACCAACACTTTTATGGTTTATTATTATTGTGAATGAAGATAACAAACTCATTAACAAACACATTAACAAATTTAATAAAACACACATAGCATATAAATAATTTTATATATGTTTTAGTAGCAAATTTAAATGCAATTTACTCAAAATAAAGGAAAAAAATTTAAAAATCTGTAAATCTACAAAACGGAATTTGGTCAAAATGGGGATAAAACGGTAGATCAAACATCGGTTACAAGAAATCGCCTAGCCTATTAAAATTATAGATTAAATAGAATATGTTGTATTAAAATGGTACTTTTTGTCAAACAAGGACTTTGTTGCATTTATGATATACTATTTGAATGCTTTAATATGGTAACTATTGGGATGTAAGAGATTTTAATAAAGGTATTTCTGATTAATGGAAGATTTGTGTAATAAAAGTTTAGTTTTGGAAAGAGAACATTTTAATGCACGTTCCACAATGAGATGATAATTATAGCATGCAAAGCTGGACCCGGCAAACGTTGTTTTGCGCTCAATGATTTTCTTATTTTAGTTGGAATCTGTATATACCTATATAAAAAAACGTTTTTGCATTTGTTAATATTAATTGAAAACTGTTAAAGAAAACCATGTTTTATTTATGACAAGTAAGAAAATTATAGTCGGTCTAGACCGACTATACGATACCCTATACCATGCGTTTAGAAACCCTATCTCTTAGACCCAACTAACTGGACATAGAAAATAAGCAAAAACCAAATTTGAGTGGGATTTTTATTAATTTTTTTGGCTGCAGATATGAAAAAGTTCATATCGGATGCTATATCTATATAGGGACTAGGTCCAAAAATGGACCGATCATGTTTGGTAAAGTCTCTTGTATTTTGCAAAAATATATACAAACAAAATTTGAGAAGAATCAGTGCAATATTTGTGTTTTGTAATAGATTTAAGTGAAGATCGGGAAGCAGCTCTATATGGGGTCAAAGGGATAATTTTTGGACTACTCATTAATGGATGTAATGAACGCATACAAACCCAATTTGAGTAAGATCTATATGACAATTTGGATCTTATGGCAATTTATGTCGCTTTCATATGGGTAATTTGTATGGGGGCTAGGTCTGAACATGGACCGATTCTCACCAATTTCAATAGCGTTCATCCCATGGCCGATAAAAGCTTACATACCAAATTTCATCGAAATATATTCATATTTGCGACCTGCAGTTTGATTACAAGGTTTACATGGACACACAGACGGACGGACGGACGGACGGACGGACGGACATTGTTAAATCAACTCAGAAAGTGATTCTGATTCGATCGGTATAATTAAAGATGGGTCTAGGTCAAATATTTTTGGTTGTTACAAACAGCAGCACAAAGTCATTATACCCAATCCACATAGTGGTATAGGGTATAAAAATGAAAATAAATATTTATTGTAACATATAAGAATGACCAATATATTTCTTTTATAGTAATGCAAAAGAGTGAACAGACCGACTATAATTTTCTTACTTGTTTTAATTTAATTATTCTCGCATTAAATGAATAAATTTGCTGGCTTCCCGACACGGGAACATGCCACATATAGTTGCTCGTGGGAAAAACAACTGTTTTCGAGGTCCAAACCACATATTTGCAATGATTGTCCTTGAGATTTATTAATGGTCTTGGCAAAGCCCAATCTGATCGGAAATTGCAATCTTTTGAAAATAACGGTGTGTCGGTAGGAATCATAGGAATTCTTGGCAGCAAAACATGTTCTCCTTAAAATTTTCCTTTGAGAATTATGGCCTCAATAACATTGGGCATTATTCTCTCAACAATTAACGTGGTTCCATTACATAGTCTCGGAGCGTTGAGGTTACGTAGCAAAATTATTGGAGAACCAACTTTTAATTTTAATAAATGTCGCGGTAGACCGGGCACATCAAGTGAATTCAAAAATTCTGTTGGAGAATCAATCATGTCCTGAATAACAACATGTTATCGACATCGACATTTCTTGCGGCTAAAATAGCTCTTTCACTTAACCAATCATGGTTACGATATTGATTTTGAATGTCGGGAAATACATTTTCAATTAATTCATCGCGTGACGATATAAATTGACAAAAATTTTGTGGATATTTTAATAGTTTGACTGGTTGGGTTAATATTGACTTTACCATTACCAAGATCAAGTAGTTGTTTTGAAAATTGGTCAGCCGTTGGATCATTTTGAATCGTATTCGCATGCTTGTTGTTAATTTGAACGCTACTCCATAATATTGATGATTTTCGTCAGCATAGGATGATTTTGGTATGGCAATGTTTGACGAAAATCTCCAGATAATAAAATGAGAGCTCCACCAAAAAGTATTTCATTGCCTTTCAAATCTTTTAAAGTTCTATGTAATGCTTCTAAGGAATATTTGTGAGCCATGGTACATTCATCCCAAATAATAATACTGCATTTTGCAGAACTTTTGCCATACCGGAATGGTTTGTGATATTACATACGGCATTCTCATTCGTTTGTACGTTTAACGGGGATTTGAGTGCTGAATGAGCTGTACGACCACCATGCAATAATGTTGCGGCTATTCCGGACGAAGCAATAGCCAATGCAATTTTTCCTTACTTTTTGGTTAGAATGTTTATATATAAAAACTTTTGTGAATTTTGCAACTTATAAAATTTAAATAAATTTGGCAACTCATTATTTTTTGAATGCCAGCGCCGGGTCCAACAAAAAAATTTTTGGCATCATCTAACATACATATATGTATATTCTTAGTTTCAGTAAAATCGCACCGTAAATAAGAATATTCTAAATAACTTTACCCCAGCGCCACCTATCGGGTCCATTTCTACATACAAAAGTTTCTTAAAACTAAAAAAAAACACAGAAGAGCTCGAACCGAACCTATGGTGCGAATCTAGCTCGACAGCTCTTATGGTTCCGGAGATCATTCGTTACAAACAAATGCACCAACATTTTTATATACCTATATATAGATAGATTGATATGTTAAGAAGTTGCAAATGGTACCATTTTTATCCTTTTTGGCCGTTTTTCCCCTTAAATGGCAGAATTTCGAAAAAAGGAATCCTGAGCCAATGTTTGTTTCTCGGATGGAAAATGCACACCAAATTTCATATTCCCAGATTCATTTGTTACCATTTTCCCTCCTTTTAGCCGTTTTTACAACCTTAATCTACGAATTTCTAAAAATCCCTTCTTAGTGGATCTTTTCGCCGACAGGGGAACCTACAATCCAACTTCCAAGTTTCTGGGTCGAAGGTTTTGGGCTGGGAGATGATGCATCCGTCACGCATATATATAGATTAATTCACAGATTACCAAATGTGCTGTAATTGATGAGCGCACTTTATAGATTAAAAAAAAATATTTGATATTGATTTGCCTCCCAAATTTGTCACTATAATTTTTTTATTGAAAATATAACAATTTAACTAATGCCGTTTTCTTTTCTGACAAAAAAGGTCGCATTTTATTTTTTATATATATTCTGAATTAAGGGCAACATTATCTTATACATCAATCAAAAGGTCTCAAAGTCGAGCCGTCGTAAATCGCAAAAAATTGCTGCCATTGACTTCTTTCTGGTCATAGTGTGAGAATATTTCCCTATTGTTCCCTTCTTTTGAATATTTTCACCCTATGACTTCAAAGAGGATAACAATCAAAATTTTTTGCGTTTTATGAACACAGCACCTTGAGACCTTTCGATTGATATATGTATAACATAAGGTTGCTCTTAATTCAGAATATATAAAGAGATACACTTTTCGAAAAAGTGCAAATAAAATGCGACATTTTTGCCAGAAAAGAAAACGGCATAAGATAGGTATGTCTAATTCAAAAGTGAGGGAAAAATGTTTGTACGATTAGGGTGCAGAGGGTATACATATATCAGTTTTTCATTCCATTTGTAACGCATCAGAAAATGCAATATACAGACGTTTACATCTAATACTTTATTATAATTTAAACGTTGATGTTTCACCAGTATTCGAATAGCAATTATAAATTTCACAGTCCATGGCCAGATATTGATCTATTGAATGGCAGACACCAACAAACAATAATATTTGTACACAATTGGGAAAAATAAGCACACATCAGTTTAATTTTAAATCTGCAATATGAACTACCAACGCATATTACGCATTACAAATTGTTATTTTTTTATAACCGGCTACCAAATACGATGGTATGATCGAAAATCTCATCATTATCGTCTAACCATATTCGGTGTTCTATATTTTTTGATATTGTTCGTTTTATATTTGATTTGTTTTGGCCATCACTTTGAAACATCCGAAATGTTAAAAATGCTTTTAGACATTTCACCATTTTTAAATGATTTAGTTAGATTACAAGTGTTTGTGGGCCTGAAGGCATTCATATTTTGTATGATTGAATGGAGATTGTTGACAAGAATTTCAAATGGCTTAGCAGGCATTTTAGCCGACAGTTTGAGAAAAGAACAGTCTTTGGATCGCTTTGAAATTTTGACATATTTTATGTTTTTCTTGACTTTAATAGTGGCTGTAATGTTTGGCATTTATATTGCTGTGGAACTTCAATTCAAATTACCACCCTTGGATCATATAATGATAGCAACGGCCTTGTTTTTACCCCATCTATTGTTAACAGGATGTTTAAGATATTATAGTTTGAACTTATGGTTAATGAAGCAAGAACTTGACTTTCTGCAAGAGAACGTCAAGAATGAAGATAGCGAATCAAACGTAAGCCAGCCAGCAATTATTATCGAAATTATTAATCCAGTATTAAATCGAAATTTAAGTAACGATACGAAATTACCAGAAATTTATCAACAAACTCTTCACCGTTTAAAGTCCATGGCCGATTTTTGTAAAGTTTTCGATTCAAATTTACAAAAACAGTTATGCCTATTGGTGGGTTTGAATTTCAACAGCCTTTTGTTTGCTATTTACTCTCAATTATATTTCGAAAAAATTTGGCATGTCATTTTCACGGATCGCAATCGTCGTATATTTTATGCTGCAAATTCCGTCATCCTAGTTTGTATTCTACTGGATTATATAATTTTATTAATAATGCAACATAATTTTCGTATAGTGGTAAGAATCGATTAGATATTATGCAAAAACTTGCTAAAAACTTATATTTATTTCAGAAGCAAAACTTTTCGGATTTAGTGAATCGAAAACTATTTGAAATGAAAGCTCCCTTGGAAGATGTTCAAAGGATTTTCCGAAATATAAAATATTTATTAGAGCAAAAGTTAAATTTAAAACTTTTTGGTTTAATAGATTTCAATACATGGAATTTTTTAATGGTAAATTGTAATAATCGTTTATTTAAACATTTGTAACTCCAACTAATATTAACTCAATACTTTTTGTTGTAACGATTACTAGGTTCAAGGGTTAATGCTTGCAATAATTGCCATCATTGTAACGTATCAATATTTAAATGATAAAATTTCAGATGTTGTTTTACGTTTGGATAATGAGGACTCGGATTCAGATTATATTAGTATTATAAATTAATTAATAATTAATAATTAATTAATTAATGTACAAAACCGTACATCACATATGACAACTCTTACGAAAACTGAGAATAGCGGAAATTAGAAGTATAAATGCAAAAAATATTCAAAATTCAAAAATAACGATTGTTTGTTTGGACAGAGTTGTATCATCTGAAATTAATACAAAGTAAAGCTGTATGGTATGAAAACTGAATCTAACCACACTGCTCGTAGGCCTGACTTTAGGTGAGTGTGTTAAAGCGCTGACCAAAAAGTGCAAGTACGAGTGTATGTGAAGGTTCATGGTTCAAACGTCACGGCCGCCCTAAGTAGAAAAATTTTCATATAGAAACAATCTATTCAATTAAAACATAACAATTATCACAATGTTCAATAAATCGCTGATGAAGGCTGAAATTCCAGAAACCGGTCCGATTAAGAATACAGTGCAGTTATGAATTTTTGAAATATATGCTTTCTTCTTCTTTACTACGCACCATTTAAACAAAATTAAAATTTACATATTAATTACAGTAGTAATTATTGCAATATGTCTGAAAAATGACTATATATCTAACAAAAAAATTAATTAAATATGTTAATAATTTATTATATACTTCTTATGCACAATATGTTTGTACTTCATTTTCTTAATTTTACATAATTTATTATATTTTTCTCTCTATTGTGCATGATTTTTTCAAGATATATTGGAATATATTTTTCAAAATAAACTTACAAAAAATAAATTAAATATTTCTTTACATTTAAAAAATATTTCCCGTGATAATCTTACTATTATAATTATTTCTTGAATCTGATTTGTCTAGTTGTACCACAACTGATGAGTCTGATCTTAGCCATTTGAATTCCGGACTTCTAATTTAATTCTATTGCTGCTTCACTGGATATTGGAGAATTGGTGAGAATACGTTGTTTTAATCTATTTTCTGTCTATCACTATCCATCTTGTAAAAAATCTCTAAACTAACCGGTCTACTTCACCTCCTTCCACATCTCGCAATGCGGACAAGGCAACAGTGCCCCAATGGTCGAGACTTAAATGCTTGGAAGTGACATAGTCTAGCTAGTTAATAAAGTTAAAAAAAAAATAAAAAATAAAAGCAATTTCAAACAAGTAAGAAAATTATAGTCGGTCTAGATCGACTATACGATAACCTATACCATGGTTTAGATACCCTATCGATTCGGTCCAACTAATTGGATATAGAAAAAAAGCATAAACCAAATTTGAGGGAAATTGTTTTTAATTTTTTTGGCTGCAGATATGAAAAAGTTCATATCGGGTGCTATATTTATATGGGGACTAGGTCGAAAAATACCCCGATCCTGACCATATTTGCTAAAGTCACTTATATTTTGAAAAAATATATACAAACCAAATTTGAGAAAAATTTGTGCAATATTTTTGTTTTTTTAATACATTTAAGTGAAGATCGGAAAGCAGCTATATATGGGGCCTATGACTAACTATTGCCCTATAGAGATTATTTTTGGAATACTGATTAATGGATATAATAAACACATACAAACCCAATTTGACTGAGATCTATATGATAATTGGATCTTATGGCAATTTATGTCGATTTCATAGGGGTCATTTGAATGGGGACTAGGTCTGAACATGGACCGAGTTTCACCAATTTCAATAGCGTTCCTCCTATGGCAGATAAAAGTGCATATACCAAATTTCATCAAAATATATGCATATTTGCGACTTGTAGTTCAATTACAAGGTTTACATGGACACACAGACGGACGGACGGGCGGACATCGCTAAATCGACTCAGAAAGTGATTCTGAGTCGATCGGTATTATAAAAGATGGGTCTAGGTCAAATAGTTTTGGTAGTTACAAACAGCAGCACAAAGTCATTATACCCAAACAACATAGTGGTATAGGATATAAAAAGTTATTTTTCTCAAAAGCATGATTTTCGACTTAGGCGGTTAATTATAACAAGTAAGAATATTATAGTTGGTCTAGACCGACTATACGATACCCTATACCATGCGTTTAGGTCCAACTAATTAGATATAAGATATAAGCATAAACCAAATTTGAGTGGCACTGTTTTAATTTCTTTGGCTGCAGATATGAAAAAGTTCATATCGGATGCTATATCTATATGGGGACTAGGCCAAAATGGACCGATCCTGACCATGTTTGGTAAAGTCTCTTGTATTTTGCAAAAATATATACAAACAAAATTTGAGAAGAATCAGTGCAATATTTTTGTTTTTTGATAGATTTAAGTGAAGACCGGGAAGCAGCTCTATATGGGGCCTATGACTAAGAATTGTCCAATAGGGATCATTTTTGGACTACTGGTTTATGGATGTAATAAATACATACAAACCCAATTTGATTAAGATTTATATGATAATTTGGATCTTATGGCAATTTATGTTGATTTCATAGGGGTCATTTGTATGGGGGCAGGGTCTGAACATGGACCGATTCTCACCAATTTCAACAGCGTTTATCCTGTGCAAAAGCTTATATACCAAATTTCAACGAAATATATTCATATTTGCGACCTACAGTTTGATTACAAGCTTTACATGGACAAACAGACGGACGGACGGACGGACGGACATCGTTAAATCGAATCAGATAGTGATTCTGATTCGATCTGTATAATAAAAGATGGATCTAGGTCAAATATTTTTGGTAGTTACAAACAGCAGCACAAAGTCATTATACCCAAACCACATAGTGGTATAGGGTATAATTAACTCTCCCTAAATTACGAAAATCACTAACACACAACTTCGCTCCGGCACACTTGTTTCCATCTTTCAGGAAGATGAAGTTTCCAGAGTATGGCCCTCCCACTTAAAATCGAATAGAAATTCGCCATAACATTGTTAGATTTATGAATGTTCCAGACATACTTTACTCTTTGTTTCTTCCTACCACCATTAAGAGACTTTGCCTTAAAAATAAGCCAATTTTTTAGGTCAATAAAATACAGAAGTTCCTTACAGACTATGATTTAATATCTGTAATATTAATAGGCTGGGCGATTTTTTGTTACCGATGTAAATTTCACAGTTTTACCCCGATTTTGACAAAAAAATTATCATTTGAAAGGTATTTCTTTTTAGCTGTTACCCAGATTTTCAGATTTTAATCGTCTGGAATATTTTTTTGGAGTTATGATCGTTTAAAGTTGCTACTAACACATACATAAATTTATACAATGCTATGTGTGTGTTTATTAAATTTGTTAATGTGTTTGGGTTAATGTGTTAACATTTGGAAGATTGTTTTAACAAAAATCACTTTACTGAGTCTTCTTCGACCACTTTTGATGATCAAAACTGATTAATCGCATGCACGATTAAAAAAGACTCGAAGATGATTCACGCTTACGCTTAAAAACTGATTTATTGAAAAAACACCAACAAAGTGTACAAAAATAAAATAAATGTGACTCGGAAATGAGTCGAAACTGATCAAAAAGCGAGTCATAAAAGACTCTTCAAGAAGAGTCGCGGATAGGGTACCATTTTCTCCCGACAAAAGAGTCTTTTATGATCCGAAAATGAGCGCATATATGATTGTTTTAATCGGGCAGAGGAATCGAAAAAGACTCGAATGTGAACATTAATTGCAGAAAATGCTAACTGGGGTTTGTTTTCTTCATTTAAAATGAGTTGAATTGTGAAGCATACCTTAAGGGTCTTTATTAAATGAAAAAATAAAATTTCCTAGAACTTGCACTCGAATTTCGAGTGCTGGAATCTGCTAATAAAAATTAATATATAAATTATTATATACCTTAAATTATAATTTTAATATCTCAATGAGAAATAGCTTAAAACTTTCTTTTGAAGTGTAATATTCAATAGTGCGGTATTTTTTTAACGGCAATTTAATTTATGTTATTGAGATCGTTACAAGCTCGATTTAACGTGCTGTTTATTGCATAATTTGTGCGATGGTACGATACATTAAATATATAATGATTATGACGTAACATTCTAGGAGGGACATAAAAAGATATCTGCGAAAGCAAGTCATGACAATCAATACCACAAGTAATTAAATCAAATATAAACAATGAACATTGAAATCTGCGCCTATGTTCTGAAGTCTCAAGACCAAGAAGCAAGCCTTCAGATGCATATGAGGGTAAAGAATCAACAAAATTAAATGGCGAAAGAGCGTGTTTCAGAAATACACGTGGCACTCGTTGAGTACGAGAGATGTGTTTCCCAAAATGTGGACTCCACACAACAGCAGCATACTCTAATTTAGATCTGACATAAGATGTGTAAATTAATTTTAATGTATTGGGATCAGAAAAATCAGAGCAATTTCTTCTGCTTTTGGTGCTGTATAATTTATATATGGAGAATGAAAGACATTGCAGAGTCAAAAATAACTCCAAGATCAGTTACTATGTCAATAGTAGTTAAATTACTTCTACTACTTCAGTCTTATATTACTTCATTGCAAAATGACTGTATCGGATTGCGAGACCTTGAAAAAGAAACATGACGAAATTTTGAAAGATTTAATTGCAGCAAACACCAATCATGAAGATTCTTTAAATCATTTTGAAAGTTATAGAAGTTAAAAAAGGAGGAGATCTGAGAGTATATTTTTAAGTCATCAGCGTGCCTTTGAAAAACACATAAAAACATCATTTATAAACAAATTAAAGAAGAGTGTGCCCAAAACACTGCTTTGAAGAACGCCTGAGGTTTGAACATATGGGAACGATTCGAAACCCTCAACTAACACTATGCAATTTATATTAGATAGGTATGATTTAATCCATCTAAGAAAGTTAAAATGTAATCCAATTGCTTGCATAAGTTAGTCGTAGTAGACCTGCCAGAAAAGAAACCATGCAGATATGGAAATATAATAGATTTCGAAAAGAAATAATTTCTTATAAATCACGCGTTCAAAAACTTTAGAAACACGACAATTTACATATCGTCATCTATAACTTGTAACTTCATCTTTACTACCACTCTTAAAAACTAGAGTGATGGTCATTGATTTCCACTTGTAAATGAAAATTCTTTCTTTTAATGATAAATTAAAAAAATATGTTAAGTGCAAAAACGATAAAAAGAGCACACTTTTTCAAAAAATAGAAACATAAACCATCATTTACGCACCCTCACTTCAGCTTGTTATTTTTTATAATGTATGTATTTTGAATTCATTTTATTGTTCTTTCCCTTTTTCTTTTTTACATGACCCTGTATCCTTCCTATGACGTACGAAAAAAAAACTAAAACTGGCTTCAGCTCAACCCTAGATAGTGGTCGCGGACCTTCCTACACTAATCGAAAGGACTGTTAGAGCCAAGAACGCGTAAAAAATGGTTTCGAATAAAAATACATATATAGCTTTCCTAGCTCCTTTCAGAAAGGAGCAGTCCTGACGGTGTGGTCGTCCGATGATCGTGTCGTCAATCTGTCCGAACATGGCCAATACCTAACAACCCTGGTTTGGTGGTGCTTGAGCAGCTGCTGCCGCGTTGGGTACGGCAGAGTTGTTAGGAGCTCGTTGGTGTAAGTTGTAGATTGAACGAAAGGTCAAAGTTCTTCAATACATCCCCGAAAATCATTGTACAGTGTAATGCATTTATCAGATAGATATTAATTATTTCTATAAAAAATACGTCATTGTTTTCATAAAAACAAAAAATAAGAAATTATAATAAATATTGGTCAAAAAAGAAAAGCAAAATTATTTTAAATATAAATTGTATACGAATTTAAAGGCTAATTACACTGTGCAGCAGTCCGAAAATTGTTGTACAGTTTTCAATTCAATTATATATTCTTCCTTTATTTACATATTTTAACAAAAATGATATTAACATATGAGATATTATCTTTACATATAGATATTATATTAAATAGTTTTTATTTTATTTTTTAATGATATTTAAAGGAAAATATTTATGTGGTTATAGGATGTTTATTAGAAATAATAGACCTCGGTCTTGTTTGGATTAATTTTGATTTTCCATTTGGGAAATATTTACTGCAATTTACAAGTCCCTTTTCCTTTTTCTTCAGGAGTGCACTTAAAGTTTGTTTGAAGAAATTAACGCAGTATCATCTGCGTATTAAGTAATTTTCATATATTTCGGGACTTTAAAATCGGATGTATATATCGAGTAAAAGCAATGGCGACAAGACTGATCCTTGAGGTAACCCTGTGGTAATGGTTTTTGGAGATGATGTTTCATTATTAATCGCAACTTTAAAGCTTCTGCCGTGAATGAAATCTGAAATAAGTTTGCATAAATATTTTGGTATATTTGCATCAAGACGTTTAAATACTAGGCCATTATGCCAAACGGTGTCAAGCGCATTTCAATATCTAGCAATATTAGACCTGTTGAACGTTTATTGTTTTTATACCCTATACCATGACTTTGTGCTGCTGTTTGTAACAACCAAAAATGTTTGACCTAGACCCATCTTTTATTATACCGATCGAATCAGAATCACTTTTTGAATCGATTTAACTATGTCCGTCCGTCCGTCTGTGTGTCCATGTAAGCTTTGGAATCAAACTGCAGATCGCAAATATAAATATATTTTGATGAAATTTGGTATATAAGCTTTTATCGGTCATGGGATGAACGCTTTTAAATCGGTCCATGTTCGGACCTAGCCCCCATACAAATGACCCCTATGAAATCGACATAAATTGCCATGATCTCCAAGTTGTCATATATATCTTAGTCAAATTGGGTTTATATGTGTTTATTACATCCATTAGTCAGTAGTCCAAAAATGATCCCTATGGGACAACTCTTAGTCCTAGGCCCCATATAGAGCTGTTTCCCGATCTTCACTTAAATCTATCAAAAAACAACAAGTAAGAAAATTATAGTCGGTCTAGACCGACTATACGATACCCTATACCATGCGTTTAGAAACCCTATCTCTTAGGCCCAACTAATTGGACATAGAAAATAAGCAAAAACTAAATTTGACTGGGATTTTTATTAATTTTTTTGGCTGCAGATATGAAAAAGTTCATATCGGATGCTATATCTATATGAGGACTACGTCCAAAAATGGACCGATCCGGATCATGTTTGGAAAAGTCTCTTGTATTTTGCAAAAATATATACAAACCAAATCTGAGAAGAATCAGTGCAATATTTTTGTTTTTTAATAGATTTAAGTGAAGATCGGGAAGCAGCCCTATATGGGGCCAAAGGGATCATTTTTGGATTACTCATTAATGGACGTAATGAACGCATACAAAACCCAATTTGAGTAAGATCTATATGACAATTTGGATCTTATGGCAATTTATGTCGATTTCATAGGGGTAATTTGTATGGGGGCTAGGTCTGAACATGGACCGATTCTCACCAATTTCAATAGCGTTCATCCCATGGCCGATAAAAGCTTATATACCAAATTTCATCAAAATATATTCATATTTGCGACCTGCAGTTTGATTACAAGCTTTACATGGACACACAGACGGACGGACGGACGGACGGACGGACATTGTTAAATCAACTCAAAAAATGATTCTGATTCGATCGGTATACTTAAAGATGGGTCTAGGTCAAATATTTTTGGTTGTTACAAACAGCAGCACAAAGTCATTATACCCAAACCACATAGTGGTATAGGGTATAAAAATATTGCACTGATTCTCTCAAATTTTGTTTGTATATATTTTTTGCAAAATACAAGAGACTTTACCAAACATGGCCAGGATCGGTCCATTTTTCGGCCTAGTCCCCATATAGATATAGCATCCGATATGAACTTTTTCATATCTGCAGCCAAAAAAATTAATAAAAATCCCCCTCAAATTTGGTTTGTGCTTATTTTCTATATCCAGTTAGTTGGGTCTAAGAGATAAGGTGTTTAAACGCATGGTATAGGGTATCGTATAGTCGGTCTAGACCGACTGTAATTTTCTTACTTGTTATTGGTGATTATTTGATTTTTAATTCTGTTTATTTAATGAGTAGTGCTATGCTCTTTTTTAAATCAAAATTGTTCTTTAGCAACAATAGAATTGGTCGTTACAAATTCACTAAGACGAGATGTAGTATTTTTTCAAATATTTTACCTAAGTTACTTAATAGACTAATAGCTGTTTGGGTTATTTTTTGACATACTAGGTTTTTTATGGCTGTAGCCTTAGCATTTTTGAAATAGTTTGAGAAATAGTTAAGTTTGATGCAGGAGCCAAATCACCGCATTCGATATCGAGTAAAATCAATCGAAATTCCATATTTGGATTTGTTATTTAGAGAAGACGGGCAAAATTCAGCCCTCGTTTTACTTTTAATTCGTTATCTGTGGCAGAGTAAAATTATTCTTAGTATTTTATTTTTGAAAATAAAAAAATAATTTTTATCGAAAAATTACGATAACGAATGAGGTGATTTGGCCCCAGTATTTGTTGTACAGTGTTAAATTCCTTCATTTAAATTTTTATAATACGTTTAAATAATAAACTTCTACACTGTGCTCTTAAGATGTTTCTTCTTATAAGAACGAGCATTTGTGTGAAGTACAGAAACAAAACTTGTTTAAGGTGAAATTTTGTTCTTCGAATTAAGTTTTAGTTTACCACTAATTTAAAGTTATATAGTAATTAAAACATTAATATAACCCGCCCGTTAGACAGGCCACTGCCAGTTTGAAAAACTCAATACACTCACATTTTTTTACCCAGCAATCTCACATCAGACTGCAAGTTCGAAAAACTCATACACTCACATTTTTTTACTAATACACACACATTTTCCGCAGTGGTCACACTAATGGCACTAAATTTTTCGTGCGAGTAGTGGCAGACACTAACGATGATTAATGTTACCCTGTTATAAATTTAAGGCCTGTACGCAGCTTGCTAAGGAATCAAAAACTTCATATAAAAAAACGCTTCAGAAATGCTTAAGGAATTTTTCTGTCAAAAAATTTCTGTTGATAGTCCGCAGCTTTTTAAAAAAGTAGTATTGTTTTTACTACTTTTTTTTGACGTAAATTAAGTTAGGCAACCCAGGCTTTGAGCAGGAATATCAAATTTTTCGTTCTTTCTGAAAGGAATTTTGACAGGAGAGGTAAGCATAAACAAAATGTAATATGCTAAAAAAAATAAAAGTTATTTTTCAGTTGCAAACATGGAAAAAACGAACAAAATTCGGCAAAAAAAAACAAGAAGCGGATGGGTAATTTTGATACTGAGCTTAAAAAGCGTTTAGTAGGCCAAATAAAGCAGAACCGAAGAATTGATTTGTTTTCAATTTCACAATTCTTAATAATTGACAGAAAACAGCTGATTTCTAGCGTTGCATAGTTTTGTGATTTTTTTTCTCTAAGAAATATATGAAAATTTTCTGTTAAGATTCCTTAACAAGCTGCGTACAGCTCTTTAATGCAAATTTACTGGATTCTGTAAAATTGTAATTAAAGTTTTAACTTGTTAAATCTATTATAATGATTTATTTTTTGAAATGCGCATACAAAAACGCAAGTTTGTTAATTATAGAGCATAAATATTATTAACTATTATTAAAATAATACTAATAATAATAAATGTAAACATTTTCCCTCAAACATGTGCCTGTATAATAAACTCGGTAACTCTACTTAAAATAAAATAGAGAGAAGTATACAAATTTTTTCAAGTTTACGCTTCGACAACATTTTAAAAATGAGATTGCAGTCAGATGTATGAGCATAAAATTTAGTGGCCATGGATTCGACTAATTCGAACAATTTTTCGTTGATAATACGTACACAACGATTTTACAATTTCAGTGTGATGGGGGGTTAATAAACACACACATTTTTCGCAGTGGCACCAAATTTTTCGTGCGAGTAATTGCTACCACTAACGATGATTAATGTTACCCTGTTCAAAATTTAATATAAATTTACTGGATTACTGTAAAATTGTAATTAAATTTTTAACTCTTTAAACGTATTATTATGATTCATTTCTTGAAATGTGCATATAAAAACGCAAGTTTGTCAATTATAGAGCATATATATAAAAATAGTACTAATAATAAGAAATATTAACCGTTTCCCCAAAAATGTACCTATATAATGAACTCCGTAACTCTATTTTGTAAACAAAACAAAAACTGAATATGGATGCTAAATTAAAAAAAGAGAATATATCAAAAATAACTAATTTATACCACTGCCACCCTCTTTTGTGGGATATAAACAATAAATCTTAACGACTTGAAGAACAATGCCTACGAAAATACAGCAAAAGAGAGGTATGATGATGGAAGTTTACGCTCTGACATTTTCAAATTGAAATTGCAGTCGCATGTGTAAGCACAAATGCTAATGGCGCGGAATTCGACTAATTCGAACAATTTTTCGTTGATAATACGTATACGGCTGTAGTGGCAGTGGCCTGCGTAGGACGGGCGTAATGTAGAGCTCATTATAGGAAAGGAATGTTTGTGAAAAGATCGGTCTCACTATGGAAAACCACATAATACAACCCTGCATTAATATGTTTGATTACACTGAACATACTCTCACTGTATGCAACTATGTTAGCAAGCGGCGTTTTTTGTACGAAAAGAAAACATTAATTTTTTTTTGTTGAATGTTATAAATTTTGCTAACAAATTAATGACAAAATGAGTGCTGGTAATATGCTATATGGCGGTGACGAAATTGGAGCCTTAGTATTCGATCCAGGTCATCATTCCTTGAGAGTAGGCTATGCTCAAGAAGATACACCGAAAGCAGAGATACCTTCTGTGGTGGGAGTAGGTCCTCAAGCATCAGATACAAATATGGATTTGGAAACAAAAACCGATAACAGTATAACACAAAACAGTAAGTGGTGGTGCAATATACCTTTTAGTAATATTTTAAATAAAACTTTCATATAAACCTTAAAAGATTCCAATACTCACAAGTATTATGTCGATACCACCTACATTAATGTACCCCGTTCTCAAATGGAAATACAAACGTACATGAAAGATGGCATGATAGATAACTGGGATTTATTTGAAAAGGTTATTGACTATGCTTATGCTAAGGTCATACAATCAGAGCCGGAATATCATCCGGTATTATTTTCAGAAGCTTCCTGGAATGTACGCAATAATCGCGAAAAGTTGACGGAGCTGATGTTCGAGAAGTACAATGTACCGGCCTTTTTTTTGGTGAAAAATGCCGTTTTGGCCGCCTTTGCTAGTGGGCGTGCTACGGCGTTGGTTGTCGACAGCGGTGCTACGCATACTTCGGCGGTCCCCGTTCATGAAGGATATGTTCTTTCACAGGCTGTGGTGAAATCGCCCCTGGGTGGAGACTATTTGGTTAGGCAGTGTCGTCAACATTTGGAAAAAGCCGGTGTAGACTTGAGTCCTGCCTATAATATCGCCTCAAAAGACGTGGTTAAGGAGCGTGACCCACCTCGTTTTACTACCCGCAAATTGCCTGAAAACTTAACCCAATCTTGGCAAGATTATATGATGAAATCATTGTTACAAGATTTTCAAATGAATATATTGCAAGTTTTAGAAAATCCCTTTGATGAGAGAGTTGCATCCCAAATACCTATGGTGCATTATGAATTTCCCAATGGTTATCATCAGGAATTTGGTTCAGAACGTTTTAAGTTGGCTGAAAGTTTATTTGATCATGCTCCTCTTGGAGCCGGACAATTGGCGTCTACTAGTGTGGGAATGTGTGATGCTGATGTACGTTTATCCTTGTACGGTTCGGTGGTAGTAACAGGTAAATAATTTGTTCCTACATAAAAATTTGCTTCATGCCAAAAAATTCTTTGCCAATTTACAAACTAAAACATGTAGCAAAAACAGAATCAACATAATTTTATGCAAAATTTGACTGAACTTTTATTTTACATTAATTTATTTTCTTTCAGGTGGTAACACTTTACTACAAGGTTTCCCTGAACGTTTAAATCGTGATTTACAATTACGAGCACCATCAAACACAAGATTAAAAATGATATCTGCCAATGGTAGTGTTGAACGACGATTTGGTGCCTGGATAGGTGGTTCAATATTGGCATCGATTGGCACATTCCAACAAATGTGGATATCGTCACAAGAATATGAAGAATCTGGTAAAAGCCAAGTAGAACGTAAATGTCCCTAAATTATCCTTAAAAAAAAAAACAAATATAAATTAATTTAACAAAGTTTAAAACACTCCTTTAATATATTCACAAAAATTAAGAAGACATCCTGCAAAGGGCTACAAATAAACACGTAATTACGCTTTTTTCATTCAGTGAAGATTTTAATAAATGGGGTTTAAGGAGCAATTTGCTATAATTTTTTATTGAATGATATTTTTGATATTTAAACGTTTAATTTGCATTTTGGAATTAGTTGTGCCTGGCATGGCCTAGTCCTTTGGTGCTAATTCATAAAATATTGTAATGGAATGAATTTTAGGTTCTAATTCACTGTGAGGAAGTGGAAAACCCAATTTACTGGTGTGTATTTTCGGCTTTTTATGATCTAAAGTCTCTGCAGCAACTTCTTGACTGAGTTTTATGAAACGTCACATTTTAGCAGTCATCGTATTGTTGCAAACACATTTCTTTAAACAGAAATAAAAAGAAAAATATAGATTTATTGAAAAAATTGTGTAAATTTTTGTTAAAATCACCTTGGCATCTAAGATGTCGTCAGTCCAATCTTCCATAGCTATAATTGTTACAGCCGTTGCTAAAATTTGTTTAACTTTAGCAACATTTCTAGAAAATGTGTCTAAGACATCGTGAACATTAACACCTTCGCAACCCATACGCCAACAATCGTAGTCAGTTGCAATAGCTATTGAGCCATAAAGTAAGCCAGCCTCCTTAGCCAAAACAACTTCCGGACATGTGGTCATATTGATTAAGTCGCCACCCCATTGTCGAAACATAATACTTTCTGAGCGTGAAGAGAAGCGAGGACCTTCTATGGAAACAATGCAAGCCTTATCATGGACATCTATACCCAACACGTTTGCACTTTTTAATAAGATCTGTCTACACCTTTCGTTAAAAGCTGGATACATAGGCAAATGACAAACGCCTCGCGGACTATTATCAGTACCATCATAAAATGTTTGAGCTCTTTTAGTTGTACGATCTATAAAGTCATTGGGCAAAACTAGGTCGCCTGGTTTTATATCCTCACGCAAGGAACCACACGCAGTAGAGACAATTACATGGGTGCAACCCACATTACGTAATGCCCAAATATTTCCACGATAATTCACATCTGTCGGCATAATATCATGTTTACGACCATGGCGAGCCAATAGTACACATTTCACGTTATTTATTTCTCCCTCTATTAAGGCATCCGAAGGATCACCATATGGTGTGGTTACACGAGTTTCCTTACGATTTTCCAAAATATCAGGATCATCTAAACCGGAACCTCCAATGATACCAATCTGTATGGAGAAGTTTCATAAGATCCCAAATTAATTTTTAAACCTACAACTCGCCAGTAAAACTCATTTTTATATAGTTTTGAAAATTTTTTTCTATAAGATACCCCTACACTTTCGAACTTACCTTAACCGGTAAGGGTTCCAAATTTGAATCTTTACAATTAATTTGCAACATTTTCTTTAAAATGTATATTTTCTCCTTCCGTATTGTCTAGTGTTGAAAACGGAAGTGATGAGTTTATCAGTAACTAATGTTTCTGTATAAATATTTTAGTGATAACCCCTTCTAAACTTTACACAGTATATATATATATATGCCAGCAATAATCATATACAGCCATAGGAGTGATGACAATGTCAGATAAATAAAAAAAACGTGTTAAACAAATTTAAGAAAGTGACATTTTGCTCTCTTTGGATTTACGGCTTTCTTATAATATTCAAAATCGTTATAAAGACTTAAGTTTTTTACATACAACATACAACTTTGGACTCATTAAACTTTAAGAGAACATTCTGACATAACTGTCGCTGACCACTGGCTCTGTTATAGTCATAATAAATAATGGAGAAAGCTGTGGAATAATAGCCCTAATTTATGAAATCGGGGAATTTGAACATTCATTCTTACAACCAGGGTCGGAATATAATTGCTATTTTTTCTGTCGGAAGTAATTTTATTTTTTGGTTATCGCTACCCGGATACATATTGTATTTTCGATGCAATGGATGTTATTTGAATTCATCAATGTTTAATGGTTTAATTATTTAAGACCTTTTCGTCATTTCTCTTATAACTGTTACGTCCCTGCTTACAACGCAAATATATTTTTATTTCAAAATCAGTCAAATTGACAGCACTTTGCTGTTAACAGTTTATCACGCATAGAGTTTATTTAAAGGAAGAAGAAGCATTTAAAAAGTTAATAGAGTTGATGAATTTTTGAGATTTATGAGAGTAATTGGAATTGATGAACTTATTAAAAATGGTTGATGATCGCAGTACTCAAGTATTAAACATTTCCAATGTTAATGCGCAGCGCAAGACTGTGCTCAACGATGCTAAACTTTTGGAGTTAATACAAAAGTATCCATTCCTCTACAATCCACGGGTGAGACCCTACAACGACAACGACTATATTTCGTGGGCCTGGAAACACATCAACGCTGCGTTCAATCGTTCATATGAAAATGAGCCGGATGCTGCGTTTTCCACATGGGATCTAATGAATCGTTGGCAGGTTTTGAAGCCCCTCATACAATGTCTTAGCAAAGCATATGACCTGGATGCCATACCACAAGATCTCAGACAGTCTGTGGTCAAAATTACTACAGAATTGGATAATCAAAGTTCTAATAATGCCAAAAAGACAAATTCACCTGCACAAAATTGTCTGCTTCAACAAATGCCTGCCATTGCAGAACTGTCCAAGGATCAAAAGTTGGCCCTGGAAAGAGAAATTTTAGATCTCATACTTACAACAGAGTTGGAGGCTAAACGATCTGTGCAATTGGATGGTGCTTTAAAGCTAGAAGTAAACGAGGAAGTGGAAGCGTTTCTAAATGATATCGGTTTAAAACATGTTCTCCATATTTCATTTAATTCCGGCAAAGATAAATTTTTAGAGAGAAATCGGGAAAATCTAAAGCCTTATGCAAGGCCTAAAATAAATAACAACTGGGTCCATCTTAAGGATGCTCATAAATTTATTAAACCCTGTTTTGTAAATGTGAAACGTATGAATTTAGAAGATTATATACCATTGTCGAAAATAATTGCAATGAAGAAAGCCAAAATATCCTTATAAAGTATGTAAAGTAAAGTATATATAAGTATAGAATAGTAATTAAAACACAAGCAAGATGAAGATAAAAATTAATAAATTCACGATATTTACAAACATGTCAGAGCTAAATTTAGATTGATATGAAATCTCGTATTTTGCCTCTTCAGGAATTGTAAAACAAAAATTTTTTATTTTTTTTTATTGATATTTAATAACTTTTACCCTGCAAAACAACTCATAACATGTTTTTTTGACATAAAAATAATGATACTTTATATTTTAGCTAAACAAAATTAGATTAAAAAAAACAACATATATTATAAAATAAAAAACATGCCTTTCTTTATAATTACACTGCACAACAGTTTTCGGAGAGTTGCATGCACAGTTTAACGTTTAAATTTTAATACCATTTAAAGTTAATTGCTTTTCTATTTGACCAATATTTATTATTTCTTATTTATAGCGTTTTAATACTAACAACTAGGTGTTCTTCCCCGGTCTTGCCCCAAAACCAAAGGCCTTTGACTTGAAAAATGTTTTACCATGCTTACCATTACAACTATGTTTACGCATGGATTATTTTGAGTGTGTAATGTTTAGAAGTTACGAATTTTAGTTATTCTAGAGCTTTGGGATATACATTTCTTGTTTTTCCTTCTGGTGCATGTACGAAAAGATTGTGCCGGCTCACAACTGTGGAGCAGGCGACATATAACAGGAAGACTAAGTTGATACCTACTACCGTAAGAGATTGTCCTCTTATGTACGTTATGTTAGGAGAAACTTTTTGTACCTTCTCTTGCAATGAAGGAACCAAGTTACAAAAGTTTTCTGATAGGGATATTAGAGTCATTTCAGGAGTTTCAGATTCCGTGGAGTAAGCTTGTCTTATCTCTTGGTCTTCAAGACGTTGTTGAGTCGTTTCAGCAGTTTCACATTCCCTCGACTCAGCTTGTCTTAGCCGCTGGATTTCTAGATGAACTTGAGTAGATTCAGGCATTTCCGCTCTTTTTAACAAAGCTTGTCTTGATCTTTGTGTTTCACCATTTCTCGACTCAGATTGTCTAACTCGTCGACTCGCTACGAACTTGGGTCTGATCGGGGGTCTCTAGAGTTCTGTTTAGTCTAAGCCTTTTTGCATTTGAGGTAGTACGGTCTATATAACCGCTTTTAGGAGGCATGGTTCAATTAAAATAAATAAATTTATCGAAAATGTTGCGTGGATGTATGCGCTCTATGCTTTCATGTGCAAATCACAATTGCAAAAAGTTATTTTTCCACCTTTACAACTCATTTATATAGTGCAAAAGACGAAATGGAAATATTTGTAAAAGTCTTGCTTAGGCAATTACCGTGTGAAGTCTATTTTCTCTCTTGCATTGATTTCGGTTAACGGTCTTTTGTTGTTTTTTCTATACATACGCGTAAAAAAAAAAAAAAAAAACGTGTCTTTTTTTTCCATTTTTTTCTTACATTGAAAATAACTAACAACCAAGAGAAAAACAAAAAAAAAAAAAAAATCCTAAGGGTCGAGCCGCCCAAATATGAACGGTTCGCATCCCCTGAACTATAATAGGTTCAGGGACCTTGGTTCTGATGAAGACATTTCTACCAGAAGTAAGCGCTATCGTAACGATGATTTTATACCTCTACACCAAACCAGACAGTGCGATGACCACATACCACGTTACCTCATCATATCGACAAACATTAATAAGGAATCACTCAAGCCTACAACATCGACCAGCGTTAACACTGAGTCACCTTTCAAGCCTCTATCTTCCTATAATGTATTCCAAATAGAAAAAGGTTTAAATTTCATCTCCAAAGATTATACCGACGTAGTTGAGCTAAAATCAGGCGACCTTCTTATTAAAACTAATAACCTCAAAGTTGCTGAAAAATTTATGAAAGCAAAATATATCGACACAATCCCAGTAACAATTTCATAGCACAAAACTCTGAATTATGTACAAGGAAAAATATATTCAAAAAAAATAATTGATCTTTCAGAAGAAGAAGTTTTGGAAGGCCTAAAAAGCCAAAAAGTAGTAGAAATTAAAAAAATCATGAGAAAAGGTGACAAAGATGAAAACATTGAAAATAACAATAACAACAATAGTGTGGCAACAGGTGCAGCCATTATCACGTTTGATTTAATACGACTCCCAGAGTATATAAAACTTGGTTGGGAAAGAGTAAAAGTGAATGAGTATATTCCAAACCCAATGAGGTGCAAAACTTGCCAAAAACTTGGACACACAAAGAATCGTTGTAGAAACGCAGAATTATGCAAAGAATGTGGAGAAATCCCCCCTCACACCACATGCAAAAGGAAATATTGTGTGAACTGCAATGTAGAAACCCATGCATCATACGAACCAACATGTCCCTCTTTTTTAAAACACAAAGCTGTATTGAAAATTAAAATAAACAAACGCTGTACAATAAGAGAAGCATGGAAAACATACAATTCCAATCCTGAAGCACATCAAATTTTCACCAAAAATATCCAAAAACCTACCTTTGCTAATATTGTAAAAACTAACAATACAACAATCGAAATAGAAACATCAAACCAAAACAATAACCAACACCAAACAATAACCAACACCAAAAACTAAATCAAACCAACAACACCAAATTACCCAAAGAATCCGAAAAGCAATCTTCCCATACAGAAACAAAAAACTCTATAACAGCAACAAACATACAAAAAACAAAAGAACAAATATCATCCGAAATAAAAAACATTCAAGAACAAACAGCAATTAACATACAAAAAAATCAACAAATAAAATCATCATCATCTCTAACATTTAATAAAGAACACCAAATCCAAAACGAAACAGATAAAATGGAAATCGACAGCAATACAGAAACAAGTAATATCACACCAAGAAGAAAACCCCAATCAAAAGAAGCGGAACCATCGCCAGGAGCAGCATTATCTCCATACTCTCGAGCGATCTACAATGACATTAAAAAACAGATAGACCAAACTATAGCAGCGGAAAAGAAAAAAAAGGAAAATAAATCTACTTTTTATTCATTTATTTTTTTTTTTATATTTTTATATATTTTTACTTTTATATACCAACAAAATCATTATGAATTTAGGACTGAATCTATCTATTATACAATGGAATATTCAAGGTTTCCTAAATAACAAATTTGCTTTAGAATTTTTAGTGCACAAACACAAACCAAATATTATAATATTACAAGAAACCCATATTGTAGAAAGAAATACAAATTTACTTCATTTACCAAATTATAATATCTTCCATCACAACAAAGAATATTCTTATGCTAAATCAGGAATAGCAGTACTGATAGAAAACTCTCTTAATACACTACATACAAGTTCAGTAGGTGACCTTCTTCACCAAACCATATCTCTTCGCGGAATTGAAGATCTACATATCACAAACATATATAAAGAATCCGATACAAGAATAAATCAAGAATTATTAAATACCATACCCAAATTTAATTCTGGTCACCATCTTATATGTGGAGACCTTAATACCCAAAATACATTATGGGGTTCCCAAATTACATCAAGGGCTGGATACCTATGGGAATCTTTTGCGAATGAAAGAAATATAACTTTCCTAAACGATGGCTCCCCTACTCTATTAAGCACTAGACAAACGTTAACAGCAATAGATGTGTCAATGGCAACAAATGAACTTGCTCTTTCCCTAAACTGGCGGTGTCTCAATCATGATATGAGTGATCATTTCCCCATATTTATGGAAAATGGTACCAATAGCAGCATCCACATAAAATACGTCAAAAAATTTAACGAAAAGTTGGCAGATTGGATTGGTTTTTCCCAGAAAACCTTCGAATTGTCAAATTCTATACCGATAACTGATAATATAAACAAAGAAGCTGCGGTGATATCAAAAATAATCAGAAATGCTGCAAACAAAACCATGCCTGTAAATCAAGGACCAAATCAAATCAACCAAAATAGTCCATTATGGTTCAATGCAAATATTGCCAATTTAATCAAGGAAAAAAATGTAGCTTGGAGACATTTCAGAAGAAGAGGCAACCTAACTGACTCTATAAATTATAGAAAAACATGCGCGAAAGTACGAAAAGCCTGTAGAGAAGCTAAACGTAAAACCTGGACAAATTTTGTAAACTCCATTAACCCTTTTCTAGACTCAAGAACATTATGGAACAAAGTAAAAAAAATAACATGCTCCAGATCAGTTAGCTTTCCATCATTATACCTAGAGAACGAAATACTCTCACATCCTAAGTACATAGGAGATGCCTTCGCTGAAACCTGGTGTTCGATTGGATCAGATAAATCCTTTCACCCCGACATAATAAGCAAAAAGATTCAACTCAACATTGATGCGTTTCCAAGCAACCCTAATGAAATTACAATTTTAAGTAAACCTATCTCAATTAACGATCTCCAAAATGCTTTAAGAAAAGGCAAGGGCTCTTCACCTGGATTGGATAAAATAACCTATTCGATGATAAAAAACTCTTCAATCGAGTTCAAACATAGAATTTGCAAACTTTACACAAACATCATTAATAAGGGAATTTATCCGCATGGGTGGAAACAAGCAATTCTATCTCCAATTCCAAAACCAGGAAAAAATCCAAATAGTACTGAAGGATATAGGCCAATATCGTTACTGCCCGTCACATCCAAGGTATTAGACAGAATTATCTCACAAAGACTTTGGAAACACTGCAATAACAGCATATCCAAAGAACAACATGCATATCTTCCCAACAGAGGAGTCTTCAGCCTATGTCACCAAATTGAAAGTCAAATAAAAAAGAATATTAGAGAAAACAAACATACCATTATTTTGTCAGAAGACCTGGAAAAAGCGTTCGATAAAGTAGTTGACTTTGCAATCATAGAAGAACTGTACAAATGGGGTGTTCCAAAAAATTTACTCAAATTAATGAAATCTTTCCTTTCTCATAGAAAAATTATAGTAAGAGTAGATGGAGTCCTCTCCAACTCCCACAAACTGGAAAATGGGGTGCCACAGGGATCACCATTATCAGTGGTTTTATACATTGCATATGTGAACTCGTTACTCCGTAAACTTAAGCAAATCAATTGCACGGACCATATCTCCATTTATGCTGACAACATATTCGCTGTGGCCTCTGGATCACATGAAGAATTAACTTCAAATTTAAATCTTTGCGACTCAGTTATACATGAATGGACCAATGATGTTGGCGCCGTAATCCCACTAAACAAATGCGAAGCGCTTCATGTTTGTAGAAAGTACAAATGTAATATGTCACCTATTATAATCAGAGAAACATCCGTTCCAGTAAAAAAAGAAATGAGAATCCTCGGAATCACCTTCACAAAAAACCTTCTCTGGAACACACATAAAAAAAATATTATAGAAAGATTAAAAAAAACCAACAATCTTCTGAAAATTATTTGCACCAAGCGAAAAGGACCACATTTGGAAACAGCCATATCCATTTGCCGTTCACTAACTGAAGGATCAATTCAACATTGCATCACAATGTACGGGTGGACATCACAAACCAACATCAAGAAAATAAATGCAAGTATAAACCGATGCTTTCGTACAGCTACTGGCATTCTTCAGGCAACGCCTAATGACGCCCTAAGAATTGAAGCAAACATCAATGATTTCGAATATATTTTAAAAAAACGATCAATCAAAATGTTAGCTAAAGGGCTAATAAATTCAAATCATGCACTTCATGAAAATTTATGGGAATTTATGGAGAATTATGAATTATCACATCCTTGTGGTCTTCGAAACATAATTAAATATGCTAGAGAAATTGAAATACCACTGCCAAAGAAGCCGCACTCACCAACATTCTATAGTGCATCTGACATAAACCTAATTACAAACACCTCACTAAATACAATAAAGAAGGATGGAATGAACCCCAGTATGTTTCAAACACTTTATTTAAGGGAAAAAGAAAAATACAAAGCAAACATAACAATCTTCACTGATGGATCATTTTCGAATGGAAATACTTCCTACGCTGCAGTCCAACAAAAAAATGGTAACTATAAAGTCATTCAGCAATCAATACTCTCACACCAATCTGGTATATTCTCAGCTGAGTTAGCAGCTATAAGATATGCGGTTGACTATGCATCCAAAAAACAACAAAAAACTCTTATTTGCACTGATAGTCTCAGCGCAGTAAAATCGCTAAAACCAGAAAGTGAGTCCAGAAAATACATCTTGCAGGATATTCTTCTGCAAAACAAAGTAATTATTCTATGGGTTCCTGGTCATATAGGAATACCAGGAAACGAATTTGCCGATGCAGCTGCAAAAAGCGCTATACACAGACCATTAATAATCGAAGTACCGCCACTAATATCAGTGATAACTAACTTTCATAGCAATCTCCAACATGAACTATTACAACAGCAATGGAATAACTCCAATAGCTTTTTAAGATCACACAATAGCAGCATAACCAGACCGTCCTACAACATAAACCTAAGTCGAAAAGATTGTATTATTATAGCACGAACTAGACTTGGGACTACAAGATTCACCACACAACATTACTATGAACGCACATAACCAACCGAATGTAATCACTGTTTCGAAAGACTCACAATCAACCACATATTTGTAGAATGCCCGCTAACTTCCACCGACGAAGCGTTAGAAGAAGTTCTCAACCCCAACAACAGGGACTCAATCAAAAAAATCAAGAATATTCTAAAATCTGCCAAGGTCTTAAATGAAGTTTAAATAAATCATATATAGTGTAATGGCCTAGTGAGCCCGCACTATTTTTTTTAAAAGTATTTTAGAAATTCATTTTTTGTAAAATACTTCCAATAAATAAATAAATAAATATTTGTAAAAGGTTGCTTTCCAATGTAGCAAAAAGGCGATATGGAGATATTTTTATGATGTAACCAGAGTTCAGAAAAAAACACACTGAATAAAAAACTCGTACACATACATATGTAAACAAACACAGCTCAGACCAATAAACACATATTTTTATTTTCATATCAATTATGTGTGTTTCTAAATTTTGTACTTTGCCGAACATAATCATGAATGTGTTTCGTTTTAATACTTGATTGTGAACACGAAAAAAAAAACAGAACATGAACATGAACAATACACAAGTTCGAGTGTAGCGTTATTTTCAGTTCGTGTTCTTGAACGCGTACAGCTAGAAATTAAAACATTATCCACTCGCGATCGGAAAAATCCGATACACCCCGATAAAAACAACGACAATTGTTTCAACCAAATTTATTTAAAAAATCTAAAATATTTCATTAGCAGGTATAAAAAAATAAAAATGAAAAGATAATAAAAACTTGCAGATTCCAGCCCTTGAAATTCGAGCGCAAATTCTAGGAAATTTTATTTTTTAATTAAATAAAGACCCTAAAAGTATGCTAATCAATTATAGCCAATTCACAAATCAACACAAAAAAAACTCATTTTTATTACAAACACATTAACAAATTTAATGAACACACACATAGCACTGTATAATTTTGTGTATGGGTTAGTAGCAACTTTAAATGCAATTTACTTTAAACAGAGGAAAAAGTTAAAAAATCGGCAAAATGGCTAAAAAGAAATACCTTTCAAATAATATACGTTTGGTTAAAATCGGGATAAAACGGTAGAACAAAACATCAGCCACAAGAAATAGCCTAGCCTATTAATATTATAGATAAAATGTAATAAAAAAAAAAACGAAAATAATTCATAAACAAAATATAAAAATTTCTCTTTGTGGTTAAAATTAAACTTGTTATTCACTGAACTCGAACCTGTTTATTGTTCATGTTCTGTTTTTCCACAGTACACGTCCCAGAACACGAACTTAAAATAAAGCTACACTCGAGCAAGTGTATTGTTCATGTTTTTTTTTTTAGAACACGAACAGAACACGATCTTAAAATATATGGTGACCTTTCCTGGAGTACAAAGACCGTGTGTACCAAATTTGAAAGAAATTCGTTAAAAAATAAAAATTTGTTAGCGGTCAAACAAACAAACGGAAAATGAAAATTATATATATTATATTATATATTATATTATTAAGTCGTGTTTAAAATATAACTGAACTCGAACCTGTTTATTGTACATGTTCTGTTTTTTCTTACTACACGAGCCGCAACACGACTTAAAATATAACTGAACTCGAACCTGTTTATTGTACATGTTCTCTGTTTTTTTTCAGTACACGTACCAGAACATGAACTTCAAATAAAGCAACACTCAAAAATGTGTGCTTTATGTGTGATTGAAACAAAAAGTATGTGATACAAAAATGTTCGTGTAAATAACGAAATATTAAAACGAACACAGTCATGGTTGTGTTGGGCACCGTAGAAAATTTAGAAACGCACATAATTGATATGAAAATAAAGATATGTGTTGGCTGCTTTTGAACAGATCATTGTGTGTTTCATGTGTGTATTTTCTGAACCTTGATCTAAAGTAACAAAAAATAAGTACGTTCGGAATGGCAACTGAGGTCAATTCGGAACGAAATTTAATGCATGATAGAATTTTACGAGGGCAGTTTGATAACTCCGTTAATTGTGTAACTTCCCACTGTTAACTACCATCTGCTCATAAGACTACTGTAAAATGTACAGGAAGCCACGTCATTTATTTTGAAAGCAGACAACCTCAAGAATTTGTGCAAAAATGGAAAAAGGTGGAAAAAGCCCACCACCGAAACCAAGAAAAGATTGATAAATATTAGGAGGACTCTGCACCATCAACTTCATCGGTTAAGAAATTGTTTACTGAATTCAAATGACCCAAACGCCAAACGTTGTCGATCAAATCCATGCAATGATATTCGTTTCGATTCAAATCGTATGCCGTGATTAGGCTTTTGAATATGTCAGTCCATAATAAATGCGGCAATTAGACTCCAGGTCTCCCAAAAAGGTCGCGACGCCAGAAATCATCGATTAAATCTATGGAATGATATTAGACGATCGGAAAATAAAAGTGAATGAGATGGCTAAGGCTGTAGGCATGTGAACTGAGCGGCTACATTACATTTTACATGTATATCCGCAAGATTGGTGTCGCTCATACTCAATAATAAGCGCAACCGTGTGACAACTTCAGAGAAGTGTTTGGCGATGTTCAACCTCAATTTGAAGTATTTGCGCTGTTTCCTAATCATAGACAAAACATAGTTCCCTCACAGCACACCAGGGACCAAGCATCAGTCACCAAATAAGTCCAAGAGATGGGTCTGTCGGCATCAAGGTCATGGTAAGGTCAAGGTCACATGGGTGACCTTCAAAATAGTAAAAAGATCACCGGCGAATATTATTCACAGCTGTTCGACAGATTCGATATTGAAGCTAAAACAATCCAATTTGGCGAAGATAACATTGTTCTTCCACCATGACAACGCTTCGGTGCGTTGGCAAAATCCATAAATTGGACTAAGAACTACTACCCCAAATTTAGCTCCCTGCAACTATTCTCCAGGTTTAGCTCCCTGCAACTATTTCCTGTTTCCAGGACCTTGAAAAAGAAATAACATGAGCCGACGGGACTATGTTGACAAATAACTTTTTTTTTGCCTTAAAAAATATATTATCCAAATTCATGAGTTATCAAATTCATATATTACTAGCTGTTTTTACCCGGTCTTGCCCGGGATGAAAAGGCCTTTGACTTGAAAAATGGTTCACTATGCTTACCAGGCGCTGAGTACTTAGTCCCCAATTAACAAATTCCCCAATAAAATGAACTTTCTCCCCAAAAATTTGAATGGGCAGTAAATTCGTTTTTTATTTCAATTAAAAAGTTTTTGGTTTTTTAATTTATAAGTTTTTTATAAGATGCTGCAGCAAAAATGCTTCAAAAATAAGGTGCGAAACCGCTTTAAGTTTTTTTTTTCAGTTTAATTATAAACATCAAATATAACGGAATGGGCCGCAAATTAAAGGAATCAAAACTTTTAAAAATTCAATTAATTCATTCAATAAGTGATCATCATTGAGCAGAGACGTCAAATTCAAGTTTCAGAAATGAAAGACTAATGCGACGTTTAATATTGTATCGCAAGGTTTCTTTAAGCAACTGCTTATAGTATATGTGTTGCCTATTTTGATCAACAGGTAATTATTTCACATACGTAGATAAAATTTATCATACGACATTTCACTAAGCTGTGTTCCGCGAGCGAGTCGCGTCCGCTTCCGCGCGTTTGGCAGCCAGACCCGTGCTGCCGCGCAGTTGTTGTCAACTTATTTTAATCGCCAAAAAATATTTTTCAGATCATTGCGATATTTTTGGTAAGCTGTGTTCCGCAAGCGCGTCGCGTCCGCATCCGTCGCGTCCGCGTCCGCGCGCCTCGCGCCGCTTCCTCGCGGCTACTACCCGTGCTGCCGCTTAGTTCTCGTTAACTTATTTTAATTCCTAAAACATATTTTTTAGAGCATTGCGAAATTTTAGCTAAGCTGTGTTCCGAGATCGCGTCGCGTCCGCATCCGTCGCGTCCGAGTCCGCGGTCGATATTTTAGCTGAGCTGTGTTCCGCGAACGCGTCGCGTCCGCGCGCCGCTTCCTCGCAGCTACAACCCGTGCCTCCGCTTAGTTCTCGTTAACTTATTTTAATTCCTAAAACATATTTTTCAGATCATTGCGATATTTTAGCTGAGCTGTGTTCCGCGAGCGCGTCGCGTCCGCATCCGTCGTGTCCGCGTCCGCGCTCCGCGCGCCCCGCGCCGCTTCCTCGCAGCTACTACCCGTACTGCCGCTTAGTTATCGTTAACTTATTTGAATTCCTAAAAAATATTTTTTAGAGCATTGCGATATTTTAGCTGAGCTGTGTTCCGAGAGCACGTCGCGTCCGCGTTCGCTCGCCGCGCGCCATTTCCGCGCGTTTGGCAGCCATACCTGTGCTGCCGCGCAGTTGTTGTCAACTTATTTTAATCGCCAAAATATATTTTTCAGGTCATTAAGATATTTTAGCTGAGCTGTGTTCCGCGAGCGCGTCGCGTCCGCATCCGTCGCGTCCGCGTCCGCGCGCCGCTTCCTTGCAGCTACTACCCGTGCTGCCGCTTAGTTCTCGTTAACTTATTTTAATCCCTATTTTAGCTGAGCTGTGTTCCGAGAGCGCGTCACGTCCGCATCCGCGCGTTTGGCAGCCTCACCTGTGCTGCCGCGCAGCTGTTGCCAACTTATTTTAATTGTCCAAATATATTTTTCAGATCATTCCGATATTCTATCTAAGCTTCCGTGCAACGAAATGATGCTATTGAAAAGAATACTCATTTTAAATGCATTTATTTTAGGACATATATTGAGAGCAGTATGCAAATGTTTACTAAAATAAATATTTAACAAAACTCATTAAATAAAAATATGTAAAAATTTAAGAATGAATTTGGGGAGTAAGTTCGTTTTTTATTTCGATTAAAAATAAATGGGGAATTTATTCATTTCTTTTGGGTACCTTTTTTAAGTTTGGGGAATTTGTTCACCGTGTATTTATTACCGTCTAACCCAAATTTCAGAGAAATCCATTGAAAAGTACAAATTTGTATAGGGAAGAAATATACCACACAACAAAATATGAATTTTATAAGAAAATTGGGCGTAAAAGTAGGCGTGGTCGGTAAAAATCATATAGCGACCTTCCCTGGAATATGTACTAAATTTCGAAGAAAGCCATTGAAAAATAAAAGTTTTTATAGCAATCAAATAAAGAAACAAATAAAAGGAAAAAATAAGTTTTATATACATAGAAGTTGGCGCAAAGTAGGCGTGGCCTGTAAGAAGCATATGGTGACCTTCCCTGTAGTATAGAGATCGTGTGACCAAATTTTAGACATCCCTTGAAAAATAAAAATTTCTATAGTGAACAAATATACAAAAAACAGAAAATTAATTTTGTATAAAAAGCGGGCGTAGAAGTAGGCGTGACCGGCAAGAATCATATGGCGACCTCTCTGGAGTACAGAGATCGTGTGTAGCAAATTTCAGAGAAATCCGTTAAAAAAAATTGTGTAGCGAACAAATGTACCAAAAAACAGAATATGAATTGTATACAAAAAGTGGGCGTAGTAGTAGGCGTGACCGGTACGAAGGATATGTCGACTTTCCCTGGAGGAGAGAGATCATGTGTACCAAATTTCAGAGAAATCGGTTGAAAAATAAAAATTTGTATAGCGAACAAATATACCAAAAAACAAAATGAATGGTATACAAAAAGTGGGCGTAAAAGTAGGCGTGGCTGGTACGAAACATATGGCAACCTTTCTTGGAGTACAGATATCGTGTGTACCAAATTTTAGAGAATTCCGTAGAAAAATAAAAATTTGTATAGCAAACAAATATACCAAAAAACAGAAAACGAATTGTACACAAAAAGTGGGCGTAAAAGTAGGTGTGGCCGCAAGAATCACTCGGTGACCTGGTCTGGGGTACAAAGATCGTGTGTACTAAATTTCAGAGAAATGCGGTGAAAAATAAAAATTTGTATAGCGAACAAATATACCAAAAAACAAAAAATGAATTGTATACAAAAAGTGGGCGTTAAAGTAGGCGTGGTTGATAAAAAGTACATGGCGACCTTAGCTGGAGTACAGGGATCGTGTGTACCAAATTTCAGAGAAATCTGTTAACAAATAAAAATTTGTATAGTGAACAAATATGAATAAAACAGAAAATGAATTTTACATAAAAAGTGGGCGTAAAAGTAGGCGTGGCCGGTAAAAAGTATATGGCGACCTTTCCTGGGGTATAGAGATCGTGTGTACAAAATTTCAGGAAAATCCGTTGAAAAATAAAAATTTGTATAGCGGTCAAACAAACAAACAAACAAACAAACAAACAAACAAACAGAAAATGAATTTTATATATATAGATTAGACATCCCACTGACATGTAAGTTAGTATTTATACTTGAATTTTTAAAACAATTCGATTCCAATTGAACGTAACATACAGGAAAAAAATCTTTGATCAATTAAGTAAAGGTATTTTTCATAAATTTGTAACGCCAATAAATTATAGGTCAACCATACTTTCCAATATTTTCTGCATTTTGATATTGAAACTGAGCTAATTAATTACAAAGCTATAAAAGATGTAATTTAAAAATGTTTAGAATTTAAAATTTATTTTTAAATAAAAACTTTAAACTATAAATCTATCTAAAGGGTCCGCCAAATAGCTTTTTTTTTTGAAAATGCTATAATAAAAAATACTGAATATTATCTCAAATTTCTTTATTTATTTGAAAGTACAATTCTTCCGGTTAATAATGGAAAATAATTTCATTCAAATGGCTTCCTCGGCTGGCCATGCAGTAGCCTACACGATCGGTCCAATTTTTAAGCACATTATCGATTGTGTGCAGCTGTATTCCACCAATGGCTTCACGAATATTGTCCTTTAAAGTGTCAAATAATAGTCCAACGGTGTCAAATCGCAGCTCCGAGGTGGCCAAACGACATCAGCTCTGCGGCTGATAATGCGATCTTTAAAAACAGGGCGCAAAACATCGAGTGTAGCTTCGGCTGTGTGGCACGTAGCGCCGTCCTGTTGGAACCAAATGTTGCCAATATCCTCCTCTTCAATTTTTGTGAACAAAAATTCGTTCAACATGGCCCGATAACGATCGCCATTGACTGTAACGGCCACTCCTTGCTCATTTTCGAAGAAAAATGGCCCAATTATGCTTCTGGACCAAAATCCGCACCAAACAGTGACTCGTTTTGGGTATATCGGCTTTTCAATGTATGCGTGCGGGTTTTCTGTGCCCCAAGTGCGACAATTTTGCTTGTTTACATACCCGCCAAGATCAAAATGAGCTTCATCTGAAAAGATGATTTTTTTCTTTGGCAAAATCGGCATTTTCTGTAAGTCGATCGCAAGCCCACTTAGCGAAGCGAAACCGCATTGGATGGTCAACTCCTGAACCAATTGGACTTTGTATGGCGTCATACCAAGGTCTTTATGCAAAATTCGTCTCAATGATGCCTCCGAAATGTTCAATTCTTGAGAACAACGTTGAATTGATGTTGATGGCGCTTCACGCACACTTTCTGCCACAGCAGCAATATTCTCGGGTGTACGCACTGTTTTTGGCTTTTCACGCTTTGGTTTATCGCTGAGGATGCCAGTTTCTTTCACTTTTTTCACAAGATAATGAACATACGGAGCTGACGGTGCTTCTCTTCTTCCAAAATCCGTACGCCATTTTCGCACACATTCTGCAACATTACCATGATTTTCAAAGTAATGTCGCAATATTTCCCAGCGTTGTTCAAGCGTATACACAACCATATTCGTTCAGCGGAAGGATAAAACTAATTATCTGTCAAATCAGACATGAGCACTAGTTGAAAAAAAAAAGTTAGATGGCGGACCCTTTATAACAAATTGTTCTAGATTAATAATGTCATAGTTTCAACTGTAAAACTTCGATTTTAAATATATATATATTTAATTATTGACCAACACTCAGTGGATGCATCCTATAGATGCAGCGCATTGTTTTGACCGCAAGGTTAAGGAAAGGAGGAAAGAGTGAGTAGAAGTAGTAGTGTTTATAGCTATTTGACTTAAATTTTATTATATTGTAACTGTCTGGGAGTTTATTCAACATACGGCTAGTTCGACCGATAAACGAATTTTCTCTGTAATGCGTTGTGCTATCAACTGGACAATAGACTACAAGCGGATGTGACCTACTAGAGAAGCGGGGAGAACGAACTGAAACTCGGGCACTTGGAATGAGTTCGCTAATATCAGAAGAACATTTGCCATGGTAGTATCTATAGAACAGTGCTACGCAACCCACACTCCGACGATGTTCCAACGAGTCAATAGAGTTGGATACTCAACTGTCATTATTGAGTACCAATGCCCTCCTTTGCACACGGTAGCTCCAAAGCTCCTGCCCATATATGAGAGTTATATTCCATTTTCGGTCGGATTTAAATGTGGGAACATTCGTAAATTTGTGCATCATTGCGGCAGTTATGCCAAGTTTTGTTGCTGATGCGTGATCAGTTGTTGCAGATGCTTTGTTACTGCTCAACATTTGCTCAGAGTTTGCTTTTTAGAACGTTTTGCAAAAGATAAAAAATATGTTAGTTTTTATGCTGAAGATGAACAAGTCGCTTTGTTCGAAAGTAGCTACTCCATCTAGCGCTGTCTTTAATTTTTTCCAAATTTCTCTTACATTGCATAAAGTATTATCTTTTCTAGTATTAGAAAATTATACATGATCTCGAACCGAACTATAAATAACTAATTATTATTGATAAAAAATATGTTCACCACAATAACATTAACAAATATTATTGAAAATCTTGATTCAAAAAATGACAACTTTTTGTTAATTTATAATAAAAACAGAATTAAAAGAAAGATGAAACGACTTTGGGTTATTAAAATTAAATTAAAACGAAAAAGAAGGCGGATTCTTAAAATAAAAAATTACTTTGAAATAATAAAATGATATTATTTAAATTTGTATTAACAATTTTTATATAAAGCACTAATTACTCTTCCATTCTGCAGCAATATTTAATTTTTTTAAGCTTCGCGCTCTATTGCATCAGTAATTAAAATGATGCCACAATTGCAAAAAGTTGCGGCAGCACTGTCAATTGTTGGCATAAAAAAAACTGTTGACATAAATCAGTGCTGCCAAGTGATGCTTTTTTGAACGTTTTACTTTTATTATGCTGCAGTGATGCATAACTACTGCATTTACGAACGTACCCTAACTTTCAGGGTTATTAGCCACACCCTTTTTACGGATTAGGGGTTGGACATTGGCAACTTTCCAGCAAGTGGGAAAAACTCCCACACGGTACGAAAGGCTGAAAAGATTGGCCTATGGACTAGCTAGTGTCAGAGTACTGTTTCAGCACCAGTACTGGTGTACTATCCGGCCCCGGAGACTTATTTACGTTGATATCTGAAATAACCTTTTAAACTGCACGAGCTCGGAAGAATATTTTAGATATAGTGCAAGATACCCTTTCAAGTTCGGGCAGTGTTTGGTTGCTATCCGGCAAAAACGAATTCTTTATAATCTCAATTTCGATTGTTCTTTTTTCAATTTCAATGGAACAATCTAAGGTGCCTATAATGAGCAACTTTCTATTTTCGATTGTGGTCGAATTAACTGATCGAACGAATTATCATTTCGTATTATGGCGCACATTCGATAAAATAGCGCTATTGTGAATTTCACTCAATTGGATTATTCACAATAGTACATATTTATCAGCTGGCACTATAAATAAACATTGTTTACAAATTTATTAAAGATAATAAATAATTAATTATTTATTAACACAGAATTATGGTTCTATGATCGTCTGATGAAGATGAATGCTTCGTCATGAGCGATGCTTCCAACATTTTGGAAATGGATTCCACTACGTAAGTACGCGAGGTTTCAACAAGGGTTCCATTTGTTTACAGATTTATAGCAAATTTTCGACTGCAAGGAGGCGTTTATGGAATTGCTGTCTACTACAGATGAACGGCTGTGGCAATGCACACAAGGAAGATCAATCTCATGAAATTAAAATAATTTACAACTTATAGTTTCAATAAGTTTTAGAAACTGCCATCCAGCATCGAAAGCAAAATTGTGTTCGATTGAAAACGAAATTTTCGACCGTGCTGCCAGCTCATAATACGAATTTGACATTAGATAGTCGATGTTCGATAGCCAGCGAAGATCGAATGCAACTCATAATAAGGGCCTAAATTTAAAATGTGTTTGATCTCAATATTAATTGGTGTGGGAAATGGCGTAGTTTTCCAAATAATATAAGTCATTAAAATGGAAATTTTCATCGGGGATTATTAGAAATCCGTCAAAAGTAACGTGATCACAGAAAACTTTTGACACAGTTTTATAAAATAAAATTGAAAATTGTCGTTTTTTTTGTGAAACAAACTTTATAAGCAAATAATTTTTTATTAATATTATAAAATATACCAAAATCTAAATATCATTTATTAATAATTTATTTAAATTTTTTTTCAACAATGCTTCATTTGTAAAATTAAAACCAAAAAGGATATTTTTGTTATTATAAAAAAATAACAACTTCTTCATCTATACATCGGCAGCATAAATTTTATTTGTGTATGTACATTTTATGCATAGTAGGTGAATAGTTTATATTTTTTTTAACATTTTAAAGATGTTAGAGTACATAGGATAACATTGCATTGATTTTAAAATTATCGTATGATAGGTTCTAAAGTTTTTTTAGTATGTAAGTATATAAAATTAAAAGTATGCTGATTTAATAAAAGCACAATGAAGAACGGATATAGAAGATTAGCCAGGATAGATCAAAAAACAAGTTTTGTTAAAAATTATAATAAAATATTTAATTCAAAAACTACATTTTTGCAACTTCAAAATTCAAACAGCCATAAACATAGAATTTGTCGATTTCAGTGAATCATTATTTTCTAATTTAGGAATTTGTTAAAATAGTTTTTTCTTTTTTTTTTTATTATTATATAATTCAATTCTTTGAACTCAAGATATAATAAATATCATGGCACTTTATATCATTATTGTCCATTTAAAATTAAAATTGTGTTTCTGTTAATAACGGTGCATAATTTTATAATTGGGAATTCTTAGGATCGCTTATTGTTATGTTATGTTATTAGTTTTAATAATTCATTTATTTATTATTATTATTTTTTTTATTTTTAATAACTATGGATTTTAGAAAAAAAAATATGTTTTTTAATTTTCTTTTAAAAATATATTTTAAATAAAAAAGCTAATTATTACAACAATATTTTTTTCACTTAATATTAAAATAAATAAAATAACTCGGTTTATGGTAAAATTAATTTTTAAAGTATATCTTTTAATATCCTTTTAATATTAAAATTCAAATTTTAATATTAAAAAAAAAAAATTTTATAAAGAAAAGTTTTGTTTTTAATAAAAACATCTAAGTTTAAATAAAATCCTATAATTTTTTTTTTTGTTACCAAGAAAAACAAATCTTTTACAATATATTTATGGAGAATATTAAAAATGTCAGCAACCCCAAAAAGAAAAATATAAATTTTAATTAAAAACGTCAAAATGGCTTTCATCGATGTAGTTATAGAATAAGTTAATATCTTTGAAAATAAAAAGCACAAATTGAAATAAAATATGTATTGCATTTGATCTTTTCCTGATTAAACTAATATAAATTATAAGTGATTTTTATTTTTTTTTTGTTTCAAAATAGACTTAAGTATTAATACAATTATTTAAATATTTTTTTTTTGTTTTTCTCTCTTTCTCTTTCTCTCTCTCTCTAACTCTCTTACATTTTGCTATTATACATTATTATTTCAAACATTAAATTATATATAAACCAATAGTAGAAAATAAAACCACAAATAACAAAGGAAAATATGTATAGCAATTGGTATGGGAGGTACAACAAATGCTCTTGTCGTCTTTAATAATTGTTCAAAATTAAAACAATTGATCGGCAAGAGTACCTATAAGTGTGGCTAAATTCATGGCTGAACCTTCTTTAAACTTGAGGCCCACAGTTTTACCATAAGCTTGTATAAATATGGCTCTTACATCATTTAAGCGTTGTTTACGACTGCAAAACAAGAAAAAAAATATATATTTGTATAATTTGTAATATTTACAAAACATTTTATTGAACTTACAATAATGCTGTTGCTTTTACAGAAGGCATAACATCTTTTCCGTTTATTGTATTTGCTACATAGTTAAGAGCACCATTTGTACTACTTCCACTAGCATTTGAACCATTACTGGGAGTATTTGAGCTATTGCAACCATTACCAACACCGCTACTACTACTACCACCACCGTTACTGCTGTTACCTGTGCCGTAAAGGCCATTCCCACTGTTACATGATGTTACTGAGTTGCTGTCCTGTTGCTGTGATATAAAACGCATCATATAACTGCCATTCATCATAGAATCAATGGATCCTGTTTCGCTAACCACTTGCCAACTGCCATTGGATGATGTGGATTCCTGTCGTTGGCGTGAGGCACTAGCACCTGGCACTGAGATGGGACTAGTTTTTGATCTAAAGTAAAAACAAAATACAAAAAATACAATTTTAAATTAAAAGCCATTTTTTAGTGTTTCGTAGTTTTCCCCTCAAAAAAATATAAATATTATTATTATTATTATTAGTTTCCATAAAAGTTTTCTATGGAAAAGTATCTAAGTTGCTAAAAAATTTTCTATAGAAATTTCACCCCACAACTTTCAGATACTGAGAAGTTTTCGGTAGAAAAGTTCGCTTAGTCTAAAGAAAACATCTCTTATTAATTGTGAAGTTTATTGTAGAAAAACTCTCAGGTGTTTCCAAGTTTACTGGTACTGCTAATGAATTATTTTAGATTTTTTAAAATAAATTTGGTTGAAATAATTGTTGTCGTTTTTACAGGGATGTATCAGATTTTTCCGATCGCGAGTGGATAATGTTTTAATTTTTAGCTGTTCGCGTTCATTGTTCGTGTTCTCTTTTTTAGCAGTACACGTGCAAGAACACGAACTAAAATAAAGCTACACTCGAACCTGTTTGGTTTATGTGTGTCTGGAACAAAAAAAAAAAAAATAAAATATGTGAGTCCGATCACAGGGGAGATGTGTAAACATTTAGTAATTAAAGATTTTTTTATAACACTTTCTGAAAATCAAACAGAAAGCGTATCACTTATGGCAATCAACTGTAGGGGCTCTGTTAATATAAAAATATTTATTATTATTTATTATTTTAACCGGTTAATTTCTAATTTTTCGTTTTTCATTTTTAATTTTTCATTACTTTTTTAATTTTTCATTTTTTATTTTTTATTTTTCATTTTTTAATTTTAATTTTTCATTTTTTAATTTTAATTTTTCATTTTTTATTTTTCATTTTTTATTTTTAATTTTTAATTTTTTTCTTCATTTTTCATTTTTCCTTTTTATTTTTTTTTTTAATTTTTTATTTTTCATTTTTAATTTTTTTTATATTTAATTTTTTATTTTTAATTTTTAATTTTTCATTTATTATTTTTCATTATTCATTTTTAATTTTAGTTTTTCATTTTCCATTTCTTATTTTTCATGTTTCATTTTTTATTTCTCATTTTTTATTTTTAATTTTTTAGTTTTAATTTTTTGTAAAACATTTTTTATTTTTTATTTTTCATTTTTCCTTTTTATTTTTTTTTTTAATTTTTTATTTTTCCTTTTTATTTTTTTTTTTTTTAATTTTTTATTTTTCATTTTTCATTTTTTATTTTTCATTTTTTATTTTCCAATTTTCATTTTTTATATTTAATTTTTTATTTTTAATTTTTCATTTTTCATTTATTATTTTTCATTATTCATTTTTAATTTTAGTTTTTCATTTTCCATTTCTTATTTTTCATGTTTCATTTTTTATTTTTTGGTAAAACATTTTTTATTTTTCATTTTTCCTTTTTATTTTTTTTTTTTTAAATTTTTATTTTTCATTTTTCCTTTTTATTTTTTTATTTTTTATTTTTCATTTTTCATTTTTTATTTCTCATTATTATTCTTAATTTTTTATTTTTCATTTTTATTTTTTTATTTCTCATTATTATTCTTGATTTTTCATTTTTAATTTTTTTTTTCATTTTTCATTTTTCGTTTTTCATTTCTTATTTTTTATTTTTCATTTTTTATTTTTCATTTTTCGTTTTTCATTTTTTATTTTTCATTTTTCATTTTTTATTTTTCATTTTCATTTTTTATTTTTCATTTTTCATTTTTTATTTTTCATTTTCTATTATTCATTTTTAATTTTTTTATTTATTTATTTCAGAAAACTGCCGCAAGCCCATTGGGCCAAAATTGGCAAACCTACAATAAACAACAGTATACAATAGTTCTTTAATATCTAAATTAATATCAACTAGCAATAGTTTATATAAAAACCCCATAAAATTGATTACACTCTATTATTTGCACAAACCTAACACTGTTCATTACTTAACCATGAAGAGTTGGTAGCTGCAGCCTGTAATAGTGGAATCTATAAATTAGATACGCAAATATTTTTAAAGCTTGACAACGTTTGTGAAAAACTTCGATCCTGGTAAGGAATCACAGAATTCCACAACCGAGTTATTTTTACCCCAAAGATCGACTCATGTAAAGGGAGGTGTGTCTGGGACAAATTAGAGTGTGCGTTCTACTAGAAGTTCCGAAATTGAATTTTTGACGCAAATATGGAGGATTGCCATGTTTCACAGTTTTAAAAAAGAATATCATCTGCCTTAAATCAACATATTGACCAAAATCGCATCCTAATACGATTTTACACAATGCAGTAACACTTTCTCTAACATGGATGTCATAAATATAACGAACAACTCTATTAAAGCACCTTCTTAATCGTTCCATATTTCTGGCTGAAGTACATGAGTAAACTTCAATACAATACAGAAACAATGGGAGGCATAAGGCCAAGGCCACACGATGTCTGACAGCTAATGGTAAATAATAGGCAACATTATAAATTCTACGCAAAGTCCAGGAAACTCTTGATATTACAAAACTCACATGTTGATCAAATGAAAGATTATTGTCAAGAATGAGACCTAGCGTTTTGTACTGGGAAACAACTTCCAGTAGCTCATTACCTAGGAATATATTTAAATTTATACTAAGGCGCTTCGAAAATAGCATTACCTTGCATTTTAATGGATTCAACTCTAAGAAATTCTGATTGGACCATTCCACAATGTGCTGAAGATCCCTATTTATAAGATCTTCAAAATCCTGCAAATTAGATAACTCCGAAGTTGCTAAAAGCTGTATATCATCAGCATAAGTATAGCATGTTAAGAATGATAAAACTCGATATATGTCGTTAATATACAATAAAAACATTAGCGGTCCTAAAATAGTCCCTTGAGGAATGCCCCTACTAATTTCCAAAAAGTTCGAATTCTGATCACCCACTTTTACAAATTGACTATGATCAGATAGAAATGACCAAATCAGATTGCAACTATATGAACTGAAACCAAAATTATTCAAAAGTTTTTCTACCAAAACTCTGTGACTTATTGAATCAAACGCTTTGCGGAAGTCCAAAAAAATTAGCGCACATATATTGGCTCTATCCAAATTCAACCTTATAGTCTCAGTAATATCCATTAGAACCCCCGTTGTATTATAACCCTTGCGAAAGCCAGATTGAAAATCACATATTAGGCCAGAATTGTTCAAATATGATAATATTTGTTTCCTAAGTAAAATTTCTAAGATTTTCGAAAACACAGGAAGGATACTTATTGGACGAAAATCAGAAATAACCCTAGGAGATTTAATCTTAGGGATCGGGACAATCTTGCCAATCTTCCAAATTCTAGGAACACTCGAAGTGGTAATAATTGAATTTATAACAAGTAAGCAAATTATAGTCGGTCTAGACCGATACGATACCCTATACCATGCGTTTAGAAACCCTATCTCTTAGGCCCAACTAACTGGACATAGAAAATAAGCAAAAACCAAATTTGAGTGGGATTTTTCTTATTTTTTTTGGCTGCAGATATGAAAAAGTTCATATCGGATGCTATATCCATATGGGGACTAGGTCCAAAAATGGACCGATCCTGATCATGTTTGGTAAAGTCTCTTGTATTTTGCAAAAATATATACAAACAAAATTTGAGAAGAATCAGTGCAATATTTTTGTTTTTTAATAGATTTAAATGAAGATCGGGAAGCAGCTCTATATGGGGTCAAAGGGATCATTTTTGGACTACTCATGGATGGATGTAATGAACGCATACAAACCCAATTTGAGTAAGATCTATATGACAATTTGGATCTTATGGTAATTTATGTCGATTTCATAGGGGTCATTTGTATGGGGGCTAGGTCTGAACATGGGCCGATTCTCACCAATTTCAATAGCGTTCATCCCATGGCCGATAAAAGTTTATATGCCAAATTTCATCAAAATATATTCATATTTGCGACCTGCAGTTTGATTACAAGGTTTACATGGACACACAGACGGACGGACGGACATTGTTAAATCAACTCATAAAGTGATTCTGATTCGATCGGTATAATTAAAGATGGGTCAAATATTTTTGGTTGTTACAAACAGCAGCACAAAGTCATTATACCCAAACCACATAGTGGTATAGGGTATAAGAAATGTAAGTTGCGCTGCAATTGCTGGGAATATTAACTTTAAAAACTTATGATGAATACCATCCGGTCCAATAGCATTAGAATTTATCTGGGTCATTGCATCAAAAACTTCCATTTGAGTCACATTAATAAAGGAAAAACCATGCACATGGGATAAAGACATCGGGTTAAACGCAGAATTCTCCGACCGCAAACGCGGCATACTAGAAAATTCATTAAATTCATCCAGGTCCATCGAGAACGGTATGCTATTATCATTAAGAACACCAACCGACCTTAACTTACTCCACAACTGTTTCTGATCACAACTACCAAAAAATCTTAAACACGTTTCCTTACGGACTTTTCGTATAGTTGATTTCACTTTATTTCTGTGAATGCAAAAAATTCTAAAATTCTCATCTGTTCCATTTTCCCTATAATTACGATATGACCTATTCCTGTCGCGCTTAGCCCGACAAATTCGGTAGTCATTCATCCACTCATTGTCATTACGTTTGACAAATCGGCGTAGCGGCACATTGTTATCAAAAAGATCTTTTATGATAGAATTTAAAAAATTTGCCTTTTCATCTACTGATGCATTATTAAACAAGTAAGAAAATTATAGTCGGTCTAGACCGATTATACGATACCCTATACCATGCGTTTAGAGACCCTATCTCATAGACCCAACTAACTGGATATAGAAAATAAGCATAAACCAAATTTGAGTCGGATTTTTATTAATTTTTTCGGCTGCAGAGATGAAAAAGTTCATATCGGATGCTATATCTATATGGGGACTAGGCCCAAAAATGGACCGATCCTGACCATGTTTCGTAAAGTCTCTTGTATTTTGCAAAAATATATACAAACAAAATTTGAGAAGAATCAGTGCAATATTTTTGTTTTTTGATAGATTTAAGTGAAGATCGGGAAGCAGCTCTATATGGGGCCTATGACTAAGAGTTGTCCAATAGGGATCATTTTTGGACTACTAATTAATGGATGTAATATGTACATACAAACCCAATTTAACTAAGATTTGTATGATAATTTGGATCTTATGGCAATATATGTTGATTTCATAGGGGTCATTTGTATGGGGGCTAGGTCTGAACATGGACCGATTCTCACCAATTTCAATAGCGTTCATCCCATTGGCGATGAAGGCTTATATACCAAATTTCAGCAAAATATATTCATATTTGCGACCTGCAGTCTGATTACAAGCTTTACATGGACACACAGACGGACGGACGGACATCGTTAAATCGAATCAGATAGTGATTCTGATTCGATCGGTATAATTAAAGATGGGTGTAGGTCAAATATTTTTGGTTGTTACAAACAGCAGCACAAAGTCATTATACCCAAACCACATAGTGGTATAGGAAAAATCCACCGATAGAAGTTGCGAAAGGCATTGTTCTACATTTAAATATTTATAATCTCTATAATAAAACTCACATGCACTACTAGAACCAGATAGATTGTATGATATCTGTATCAAGGCATGATAAGAGTTAAGCGCTGGGATCTGGAACTGGCTAACACCCGTTACTAAATCAATATTTGAAACTAGAAAATAGTCTATTAGTGAAGTAGCACCACTCCTAGGGCAAAAATGCGTTGGCCTAGAGTTGTGTACCCCAGACAAAGATGATTGCCGACAAAATTCCCTTACCAAATTCCCTTGTGTAAACATATTTGTATTGAAATCCCCCATACTCAATATATTGTCATATCTTGATGAAAAATCCATTATCAAATTTTCACAGCACAAAAAGTCCCCAATTGGCAGATAAAAGACACCTAACAACACTGTTATGTTGTTATGCAAGACAACTTCTACAAACAATGCTTCCACCCTATCGTCATTCTGATCATTACCATCATAAACCACCCTTGTCTTAAGGCCTTCACGAACATACAAACAGACACCTCCCCCTCATTACGAAAGATTTTAAACCCTGAGATGCGAACTGCATTATTTGAAACACTGTCATTATACCAAGTTTCCGAAGTACCAAAAGCATCAACAGAACAATTTTCCATCATACTTCATCAAACTTAGTGGAATTATTGCGAGGTACAAACAAGGCTTTGAGCGTTAAAATGCAGAATATTCAATTCACCTTGCCTCAGCATTGCATTTATCATTCCAGCATTCGAGGCTATATCGCCCAAATTATCAACCATCATGGAACAATGTTTTTTTGTGCAAATAATAGAACTAACCCCCGAATAATATGTATAATATTTAAGTTTCATTTTAATAAAAACAATATTTTTTGTTTCTTTAAATAACAGAACTGAGATCATAATGAAAAATAAATTAACCAAACTAACGAAATTGCAATTGTGCTATAATTACATGTAACATCACTTTTAAATCGATTATATGCAGAAAAAAAATAATGATAATTCAATAGAATCAGCAATTTAAGACTGCCAATCATATTTAATATTCGATGGATATAAGAATATGATTTGTTCTACAGTTACATATAATCCTAGCCAATTACAACAGCAAAAAAGTATTACTTATCTATATAAATTTAGTTTCCGCTCGTTATCTTACACATTGCCGATAACAGCCTCGTCGCCAACAGGACAATCCAGTAGATCCGCACATTGCTGCATATCCAAATAGGCTACCGAGCCATCGAGTTTATGTACTTTTGCTTTAGGATTATCCATGTTTATAAGATTAAATTTACTGATTTTTTTCTTGATCAACAGTTTTTGACAGATGTACTTCAACTTTTTGGAAGCAGGAGCTAAATTATCTTTCAAGTAAATTTTTTGATCAACATCTGTAAAGCCTCCAATGCCATTACTTTCCGAATTGCTCACTATGCTACTAAGCATCAAAGGCTGAGATTTATGGTAATTTTTTATGATATTGTCTCTAATGCACACAGAGTTAAATTTGACTAGCGTACATTTTTGCTTCTTAATATAGCAGCAGTGATTAATGTCCGAAACGGTTATATCCACTCCTACTATTTGCGATATTTTTATAACTTAATCACACATATTTTCCATATGGTTGGGCAGTCCGATGAAAAGTATGTCGGAGCGGTTTAAGCGTCTCTCCAACACATTGTTTCTAGCAGTCAGCATATTAATTTTAGCATTAGTAGCTTTATCAACTTCTTTAACAACAGAATAACATCGGGCTACTTCAGATTTAATCTGCGTTAACTCCCCGCTCATATCATTACGAAGCTTTTCAATAAGACCATCCACTTTTGGTTTTTCATTTTTTATTTTTCTTGTTTCATTTTTAGTTTTAATTTTTTATTTTTCATTTTTAATTTTTAATTTTTTATTTTACATTTTTCATTTTTTATTTTTTATTTTAAAATTTTCGTTTTTCATTTTTAATTTTTAATTTTTTTTTTTCCATTTTTAATTTTTCATCTTTCATTTTTTGGTATTAATTTTTTTTTTTTTTTTCTTTTGATTTTTCATTTTTAATTTTCAAACAGGTTATCATAATATCATAATTTTTTCACATTTTGTCTTCCGACTCACATGTTACGCTCACATGTTACGCTGTTTTTGAAATTTACCCCCCTGCGCGTATAGATGTTTACACATCAAAAAGGTGATCGAAACGTGTTCGTATACATAATCTAATACTAAAACGAAACACAAATATGATTGTGTTCGCAACCGTACAAAATATAGAAATACATATAATTGTTGGCTGCTTTAGAACAGAACATTGTGTGTTTGATGTGGGTATTTTCTGAACCTTGCCTATAACTTTGGATGGAGTACTACTTCTAGTTAGGGATATTAATAACAAAAAATCTTACGGTTTAGACAATATTTCTAATTACATTATTTTATATTATTAAAAAACTTCCAATAAAAGATTTTGAATATTTTACGGATTCATGGAAATTTTCGAAAATGAAATAAATAATTTAAAACCCATTTCATTAAATTCAAATTCAAGCAAATTGTTTGAAAATGTGTTGCGTCAAAAAATGGATATTGGAATCAGAGAACGAAAACAAACAAAAACTAACGGTTCGGTAACGGTTCGGTTTAGTTTCGTTGCGCTCATTCAAAGGAACGAAGCGAAACCATTTGAAACATTGAGAAACTTTTTGATAACGCTTCTTGCGCTCATGTTAATATTCGGTAACACTATTAGAGCGAAACAAGAAAATGCACAAAGCAAAGGAAATAAAGCTAACAAAGTTTATACTCACAAAACAATACACGAAACGATACACAGAACAATAAAGGAACCGTTCGGTATGAATTTTATATTTTTAATTTTAAAGTTTAAATTCTTAAGTTTTAATTTTTAAGTTTTAATTATTAATTTTAAATTTTTCATTATTAATTTTTCATCTTTCATTACTCATTTTTCAATCTTAATTTTTCATTTTCCATTTTTCAGTTTACAATTTTCAATTTTCTTTTTTAATTTTTAATTTTTCAATGTTCATTTTCCATTTCCCATTTTTCATTTTCCATTTTTAATTTTTCATTTTTAAATATTCATTATTCATTTTCCACTTTCCATTTTTAATTTTTCAATTTTCATTTTCCATTTCTCATTTTTAATTTTTCAGTTTTCATTTTCCATTTTCAATTTTTTATTTTCCGTTTAACATTTTCCATTTTTCATATTTTAATTTTTCAATTTTCATTTTCCATTTTTCATTTTCCATTTTTCATTTTTCAGTTATCATTTTCCATTTTTCAATTTTCCATTTTTTAATTTTCATTTTCCATTTTTAATTTTTCTATTTCCAATTTCCATTTTTCATTTTCCATTTTTCAATTTTTAATTTCTCATTTTCCATTTTGCGTTTTCCATTTTCCATTTTTCAATTTTCATTTTCCATTTTGCGTTTTCCATTTTTCAATTTTCATTTTCCATTATTCAATTTCATTTTCAATTTTTCATTTTTCAGTTTTCGTTTTTCATTTTCCATTTTTCATTTTCTATTTTCTATTCTCCATTTTTCAATTTCTATTTTCCATTTTATTTACATTTTTCGTTTTCCATTTTCCGTTTTTCATTTTCTATTTTTCGTTTTCCATTCTCCATTTTTCGTTTTCTCTTTTCCATTTTTCATTTTCCATTTTTCATTTTTCAATTTTCATTTTCTATTCTCCATTTTTCATTTTCTATTTTACATTTTCCATTTTCCTTTTTTCATTTTCCATTCTCCATTTTCCGTTCTCCATTTTCCATTTTTCGTTTTCATTTCTTCTTTCATTTCTTCATTAACCGCCTAAGTCGAAAATCATGCTTTTGAGAAAAATAACTTTTTATATATAAATATAATGGGGCTTCATTACGACTTAGATCAGTATGTTTTCATTAATAACTTTTTATTAAACAGTGTTAGAGAAATGGGGATTTCACGAAAATATAAAGCGTTTTTAGTAGAATATGATAGCATACATAACTCAAATCGTTCTTAAGTCGACTTAGGCGGTTATCGCTTGTGACCATAGATATATGCATAATTTTTTTGTGGAATTTTTTTATGTTGTTGTACAATTATTATGTTTAACCACTAAAATGTTACAACAAACACACTGGGTTTTATGTTTTTTTTTTTAGAGGTATCTACATATTTTTGCTCGTATCTAATCACAATGATGCCCGATTTAGCCCATTTTCAATACCAACCTGTTCGGAATTATGACAAATGATATTATTGTAACCTTATCCAGTTAGATGGCTTTTTTTGTGTATGAGCGTGATTTCAACAGACAGACGGACATCGCTATATCGACTCGAGCTGTGATAAGGATCAAGAATATATAAACTTTATGGGGGTCGGAAATTAGTTTTTCGATGCGTTACAAATGGAATGGCAAACCTATATATACCCTCTACAAATGACGTGTGGAGGGTATAAAAACATATAAAATTATTGGCACGTTTTCTAACATTTTATATAATAAAGATTTACCAATAAATAACGGGTGATTTTTTAAGAGCTTGATAACTTTTTTTTAAAAAAAAACGCATAAAATTTGCAAAATCTCATCGGTTCTTTATTTGAAACGTTAGATTGGTCCATGACATTTACTTTTTGAAGATAATTTCATTTAAATGTTGACCGCGGCTGCGTCTTAGGTGGTCCATTCGGAAAGTCCAATTTTGGGCAACTTTTTCGAGCATTTCGGCCGGAATAGCCCGAATTTCTTCGGAAATGTTGTCTTCCAAAGCTGGAATAGTTGCTGGCTTATTTCTGTAGACTTTAGACTTGACGTAGCCCCACAAAAAATAGTCTAAAGGCGTCAAATCGCATGATCTTGGTGGCCAACTTACCGGTCCATTTCTTGAGATGAATTGTTCTCCGAAGTTTTCCCTCAAAATGGCCATAGAATCGCGAGCTGTGTGGCATGTAGCGCCATCTTGTTGAAACCACATGTCAACCAAGTTCAGTTCTTCCATTTTTGGCAACAAAAAGTTTGTTAGCATCGAACGATAGCGATCGCCATTCACCGTAACGTTGCGTCCAACAGCATCTTTGAAAAAATACGGTCCAATGATTCCACCAGCGTACAAACCACACCAAACAGTGCATTTTTCGGGATGCATGGGCAGTTCTTGAACGGCTTCTGGTTGCTCTTCACTCCAAATACGGCAATTTTGCTTATTTACGAAGCCATTCAACCAGAAATGAGCCTCATCGCTGAACAAAATTTGTCGATAAAAAAGCGGATTTTCTGCCAACTTTTCTAGGGCCCATTCACTGAAAATTAGACGTTGTGGCAGATCGTTCGGCTTCAATTCTTGCACGAGCTGTATTTTATACGGTTTTACACCAAGATCTTTGCGTAAAATCTTCCATGTGGTCGAATAACACAAACCCAATTGCTGCGAACGGCGACGAATCGACATTTCACGGTCTTCAGTAACACTCTCAGAAACAGACGCAATATTCTCTTCTGTACGCACTGTACGCATTCGTGTGGTTGGTTTAATGTCCAATAAAGTAAACTGAGTGCGAAACTTGGTCACAATCGCATTAATTGTTTGCTCACTTGGTCGATTATGTAGACCATAAATCGGACGTAAAGCGCGAAACACATTTCGAACCGAACACTGATTTTGGTAATAAAATTCAATGATTTGCAAGCGTTGCTCGTTAGTAAGTCTATTCATGATGAAATGTCAAAGCATACTGAGCATCTTTCTCTTTGACACCATGTCTGAAATCCCACGTGATCTGTCAAATACTAATGCATGAAAATCCGAACCTCAAAAAAATCACCCGTTACAAAGTTGTTATTATACAACACCAGTTTTTTTATATGGATTCCCAATTTTGTTTAATATTTCACCGGTAATTGTTAGGGAATTGGAAATTTTAGAACGTAAAGTTTTAAGGTGCTGTGTTGGGAAATATTTCTTTATTTATATTGAATCAAATATTACACCCATTGGCCATTATGTCAGGGATATTTTGAAGAGATATATACTAAGAATATCTTATCAAGAGAAAATAAATATATTAAAGATATTATAAATTCTCAACGAGACTTTAACTGGACAAATATTAATTATTTTTCTCCTATTGGTTACATGAATGAAGAATGTATTCACTTTGATTTATGTGTTTCTTTATTTCCCATTTTTTATAGTATGTTAGGTTTAAGTTAGCTTTAAGTTAGCTAAGTAAGCACCAGCAGCAAGCGCGTTGAAATGAAGTTAGTTTGTTATACAATTTTCAATCTAAATTGAAAGCATGAAATTTCACCTTAAAATTAAAATTCAGAATTTGTTATAAAAATAAGAATAATAATATCACAAAATTAAAAAAAAAAAAATAATTCGTATTATAAATTTAAAAACAAACTGAAAAAAAAAAATGTTTATATATTTCAAACTTCTTTGTTGTTAAGTAATTAATCTGTTTCGCTGTTTTCAAACATCATATTTCGTATAAATTTTGAACGTTTTGGGTGTGCAATAGCTTCATCAGAAGATATTTCTTCAACATAGCCGCTATTGGATACAAAACTAGTTGTATAACCTTGTGATTCTTGCACTGGTTTTATAATCGCATAATCAGTTATCAATCTTTGCTTGTTTTTTTTTTTTTTTTTGAAGATCCTCTTCAATTTCATAATTAGGCGCTAAATTAATATCTATTTGCCTTACTATTTTGCTGGATCTTTCCAGTGAAGGATCATTATTAGAAAAGAAAGATTTAATTATTTCAGCCAAACTTAAGACCTCTCGTATTCGCTTTAGTGTAAAATCTGGAATTGATTCACAGATATCATCTTCCGAAGTGATGTCATCGCTTTCATGTGTCAGATTTGGCGCTGCACATTGGGTTGAAATCGCAAAAAATGGAGATTAATTGAATAATGAAAATGAAGTTTTTTAAAAAATACTTATTACTCGATTAAAGAGTACTGAATTCTACATCACTACCGAAAATTTCAATGTCATATGTTTTTTACTTTTCTTGCTACGTAGCCTTAAAGTTAAGAAATTTTTAAGTTTTTTTCTAATAGTTGTGAAAATTGAAATTTGTCATACTTTAAAGCTAAATATTTTTATTTTTAACAGTCAAAAGTGATACTTTTATTATGGAATCTTCAACGTCAGGTATTTTAACGTAATTAAAAAAAAAAAATTTAACTAAAAATATGTAGAAATATTTTTAACTTTTTTTTTTTTAAATATGCTTAAATTTGGGCTATTTTTAAAATATATGTGGAGTTTTAAATGGGAATAGGGTAAAATTGGGTAAAAGTGTAAATTGTGTATTAAACTGTAGTATGTAAGCTTTCATATTTATAAAAAAAATGTTGCGCGTTTTTGCGCCAATTAAATATATTTAATAAATTAAAAAAATAGCCACTCATAAAAAAGCGGTTCTTGTTGTCTTTAATTTGTTTTGTTCTCGTTTTCGTTGTTATGATTGTTATTGTTTTATTGTTATACTACAATTTTTTTGTTTGTTGGTAGCAGTGTTGCCATAAGATAAATATGAAATAGTGCTAGGGCATTTAAAAAAAGTTGCTAAACAGCTCTTAAAAATTAATTAAAGGCCCTGCAGAAAAAAAACTAGTAAAATTACTAAATACGCAAAAAATAAAATTATTAAATTTAGAAACAATAAAAAAAGTTTTAAAAAGAGCTAAACAAAAAAATAGCAAATTTTAAAAATGTTGGTTGCTAGATTGTGCTAGATCTAGCACCCAAGGTGTAAAAATGGCAAGCCTGGTTACTAGTTACTAGTTATTCGTTATTTTTGTGTTTGTGAAAACGTCAAATGTACTGAAAGTGCTGTAAAGTTTGTTATTGGGTAATTGGTACAAACAAATACTTTAAGCTTCTGATTTATAATATGCTACTGTCTAAACTTTTTAGGAAGAAGCTCCAAAACAGTATTTTTCTCTCGTCAGAGTCTTTACGATATTTTTCGGAATGCAGACTCTTTGCTATTTAAAGAAAAAATTAATATTTTGAAAGAAGAAATAATAAAACGTACAAACCCTGTTGATATGAAAGATTTTCAAACTAAATTTAATAGTTACGTTTTTGATTTTAAGAGTCGATGGTCTAAATCAAATAGACATGATGGCCGTTTTTGTAGAGATAATAAAAACTGGTTAGATTCTTCCATCTCATTTGTAGTGCACACAAAGAAAAAGAGGCCGCAAAGAAATGGAGTTTGATGAATGTTCATCAAAAACAAAAACAAAGAAATTCAAGGATATAAGAGATAAGTCATCGCTGTCTGTGTTAAGCTATGTATACCACTCAAATGAGTTTACGAGCTTCTGGCCATATAGAAGCATCAAAAATATTGAAAGATGTTACTTCTTCCCCATCTAGAGCTGCAAAATATAAGGCAAGTTTGACATCACAAGAACGTGCAAAACAACTAAGTGCAGAATCTGCGCTTATAGTGCTGGCAGAAGCAAAGCTTACTCGTAGCCAATATAATGTGATTAGAAAAGCTGCTCCGGAGAAGTTTCCTTCTTACACAATCGTCCAACAAGCGAAAAAAGATTGTTACCCAATGGAAGACGCAATACGAGTAACCGAAACAACAGCTCAAATAAGTCTGCAAGCTCTTCTTAATCACACTTAATCATACAAACAAGCTTTCCATGGTCATGGTGCAAGTGACGCAGCGGTTTTCATAACGTGCATTGTTCCACTTAGAATGGTGTGTCAAAAAAAAGTTATCTGGCAAAATCCTCGCCAGAATTTGTTAAAGAATGTTTGAGTGTCTCCACACAAGAAGAAAAAAAGGGTGGATGAAGAGATAAATGAGCTTGAAAATTCTCTAGTATTCACAGAAGACAGATCTGTAAGCGTAGCTCATAAGCTTATGTTAGTAATGGTAGATGGAAAAGTTTGCAATGCACTCACAGACACAAAATCAACCCAGAGGTGTTATTTATGTGGGTCATCCAGTAAAGATTTTAATAATGTGGAAAGAATGATCGCCAAGGAGGTAAAAACAGATACGTTGGATTTTGGTCTATCTATATTACATGGTTGGATTCGTTTTTATGAATGTCTTTTACACGTGTCGTATAAATTACCAATAAAAAAATGGCAAGCTAGAACTGATTCCGATAAAACAATAGTTGCTGAAAACAAGAGACGAATTCAAACGGAATTTAGAAATAAAACTGGTCTTATTATAGACCAACCAAAACCCGGCTTCGGCAATTCGAATGATGGCAACACGGCTAGAAGATTTTTTGAAAACGCTAGTATATCAGCAGATATAACGAAAATTGATTTTGAACTAATTGAAAAGATGCACACAATTTTAATTGTTGTATCTTCTGGTCATGAAATCGATGTTGAAAAATTCAGGCAATTTTCATATAATACAGCTCGACTTTTTGTAGAGAAATATCCGTGGTTTAACATGCCTCCTACTCTGCATAAGTTTTTAATACATGGTCCAGAAATCATTTCGCACGCTTTATTACCGATTGGCCAACTGTCAGAAGAAGCACAAGAAGCTCGAAATAAGGATTTTAAAAACTACAGAGAAAACTTTTCGCGTAAATGTAGCCGGGAGGAATCGAATCGGGATATACTAAATAGGTTTCTATTAACCTCAGATCCAATTATTTCTGGAAAAATGAAGTTAAATAAAAATAAAATAAAACACCTCCCAAAATCAGCAGTGGAGCTATTAATTTCGCCGTCAATTTTGCCGACAGAAACAGAAATCGCTTATTATATAGATGACGATGATGAGGGTGACGGTGTCGATGGATGGGAATCTGAAGAGTTTGGACATATATTCTAAAAAAACAGGTTAGAAACACTTTACAAAATAAAATGTATATATTTTTGCTACTTTTTCGATAAAAGGCTATAAATATAATTTTCATTTCTCGAATAATATAGGAAAACAGTATAAAAACCAAGAATAACATCAACAAAATGATTTAATGACTAGACAAGTGTGGGACAAAATGGGTTAAAGTTCCAAAATTGTCATTTTCACTTGGTGGTGTAAGGTACAACACTCATAGCAAATTTCATCAAAATCGGATGTCGTAAGGCTCTCCAGTTGCTTGATTTGAGAAATATTAATGCAAATTCTTTAATATTATATTAGTTAAATTAAATAAATAAAAAAAAGTTCTCTCCAAAAGTATACAATATTTTTGTTTTTTTTTATAACTTATGTATAACTAATCCAAAAAAAATACTACCTAATCAATTAGACCCTTCGTTGAATTAATCTCCATTTTGGGGAAATCGAACCCACTGTGCGCTATTGGAGATTCAGTTGTTAATTGAATTAACTCTCCTTCGGAGAGGTCTTTAGCTTCGTTTATAATTTTATAAATGTCATCTTCGTTGACCTACTGTTAATATTCGGCTCCCTTCCACACTTAATGGTGGTACTGCATTATCTTTTGCAACAGCGTGGTCTGTGTTAATTCTTTAACAGATGATTCTACAATTTTAATGCAGTTTTAAATTGAAAAAGTTTTCCACATTTCTGTTACTGTCATGTAAGCACTATAATCCAATTTGTCAAGAATACGTTGGAATTTTTGCCGAATATAATATGCTTTGAACGTAGCTATTATACCTTGGTCTATCGGTTGAATGATAGACGTGGTATTAGGTGGTAGGAAAACTAATTCTACATTAGGATGGTTCAAATATCTTGGATGTTCTTTTTCTTCAGATAACTTTCAATATAATGCTGGTAACCCAAGCCTTTATTTTGCCCACCAATACACAGGTTACTTGGGTTTATCAATGTTTTTCAAAGCTCGTGGATTTAACGAGCGATTTATAAGTAAAGGTTTTGTTATATAGTCCCCTGATGCATTGCTACAGAGAAGTAGAGTAATTCTGTTTTTTGCGGCCTTAAAACCTGGTGCAACCCTTTAATTTTTCAAGATGTATGTCCGACGCGGCATTTTTTTTTTCCAATTTAGACCTGTTTCGTCTGCATTAAAGATTTGTTCTCCTTTAGAACCACCCTCTTCAACAATTTTAGCAAGACTTTTAGAATAAGCCCTCGCAGCTTCTATGTCTGCCGATCCAGTTTCACCTTGAAGTTTAATATTATGTAATCCAAATCGTGATTTAAAGTTTTCGAACCAGCCTTTGCTAGCTAAATATTACTGCTCACAGGTTTTGGTTACTTGCACTGCATCTGAATTACTTTCTTTTAAATGTGTATATATTTTAAGAGCTTTCGCTTTAATGGCATTTGTATTGACCGGCGTTTTTTTTTTTTTTTTTTTGAGCACAGTCGTCTATCCACAACATTTTTTATATTAAAACACTGCGCACACATGCAACTCGTTTTGCCCTAATTGATGACCCAACCATTACAGAATTTCTTATTTTATTTTCATTTTGTTTAATGGTGCGTATTGTGGATTCATTTAATCCGAGAGACTTTGCTACTAATCCAGCTTTTTTACCACTGCACAATCTATCAAGAATTTAAATTTTGTCATCTAGCGTAATAATTTTTCGCTTAAGCGTAGGATTTGAAACTTTACTATTCATAACTAAAAAATTTTTTTTTAATAATAAATAATAAAAAAAAATTTTTCCCAATTAAACGTCTTATATGCTCAAAAGTTCACGCTGCACAGTGTGGTAGATCGCAAATCTAACTGGACAAAACTAATAAATTGCGTTGGGTTCACTTTTCACTTATGAATTATATAAAAAATGAATTCAAATACATATGTATATAAAAGATTCTTTACTCCTGCTGATAAGGGTAACGTAACTGTTGCTCTCAAACGAAATGATTATATTAAAAAAGTTGAGTTACTTCTATCAGACGAGAATACATATAAATTATTTAAAAATAACCCATTACCAAAAGTTATCAACCAACTCAAAGACATTTGCAATAGGTGGAAAAAAAATAAATTCATTTCATATCAATGTTTCAAACGTATATTTTTAACTTCAGCTAACCTTGCAAGAGCTTATGCTCTACCAAAAATTCATAAACAAGGATACCCATTTCGGCTAATTGTCTCAGCAATTGGCAGCCCATTATACCATTTTTCAAAACTTATTCAAACAATATTATCAAAAACTTTAGATTGTGAATCAAGTTTTTCTGTAAAAAACAGCACCCAGTTCCACCGCTCTATCAACAACTTTATCGTCCCACAAGATCACTGTTTGATTTCTCTAGATGTAACCTCACTCTTTACCAACATCCCTAATGAACTCGTCATAGAAGGTATAAAAAAGAGATGGACAACTATTACTAAATTCACTAATGTTCCCTTTTCTGAAATTATTACTGCAATTAATCTCATATTAAATTCAACCTTTTTTACCTTCAACAAAAAAACATACCAACAAGTTGATGGTTCACCAATGGGCTCACCTGTTTCCCCCAGCTTTGCGGAAATTGTCCTCCGTGACCTTGAAAATGAATGTTTAAAAAAACTTTCCTTCAAGGTTGAAAAATACTACAGATACGTTGATGATGTTTTCTGTATCGTACCAAAAGATCAAATTGAAACAATCTTAGACGTTTTTAACAACTACCATCCACATCTATCATTCACACACGAGATTGAATTTGATGGTAAAATTAATTTTTTAGATTTAAATATCATCAGATCTAGAAACAATAAAATAATTACTAACTGGTATAGAAAACCTACTTATTCTGGTCGTATTTTACATTTTAATTCACATCATCCGACACATCAGAAACGCGCCATGGTTTTCAGTCTTGTAGATAAAGCAATCTCTTTATCTCATCCATCATTCCACACAGATAATATCAAAATCATCAAAAATATTTTGTTAAACAACAAATATCCTATATCGTTCATCAACAAATACACCAACCAACGTATTAAAATGTTAAAAAACCGCACTAATCTTTCTCCTACCCCTTCTCCTCCCTCCCAATCTATTACACTTAACTCTACCACCACCTTTATTTCTAACAAAAAATTCATCATTGCTCCCTTCCACATATCAATTAATAAAAAATTAACTAACAACCTAAAACACATTGGTATTAATATTATTAACACAACAAACAATAAACTTAACACAATTGTAAAGAAAGGTAAAGACAAACTTCTAAAAACACGTAACCACGAAGTTATATATAAGATTAACTGTAATGATTGTGACAAATCTTATATTGGACAAACAATAGAGATAAGAGTTAAAGAACATCGAAATAACATCAAACAATCTTTAGACAAATATAATGTGATTTCAAAACACATGACTAATACGGGACATGATATGAAATGGGATAATTGCCAAATTTTAGATAACGATACTCATTGGAACAGAAGAAATATATCTGAGATGTTGCATATTAAGTCAACAAATAACACATTAAATAGACAAATTGACACTGAAAAATTAAACAAGATATACGACAGAATTCTTTATAATAAATAAAACACTTTTTCTTCACCAAATAATTCATTTGAATTTTTTTTGACATTTTAATTTTTGTTAATTTAATTTAAATTTTGATTTTTTTGTTTCATTATTTTTATAATTCTGAAGAGGACTCACAAATAGAGTCGAAACGTTAAATTTAAAATAATTTTTTCTTTTTTGTCTGTTAAAATTGGTCAAAAAAACAAACTATAATTGTTACATTAATAATACAGATAATAACACATAAATACACATAAAGATTTTAATTTATTAATTTAAATATTCATCCTTAACAGATTCTTCCTCCTCAAAAGCATCAACAGATAATAATGAAAGAACTTCTTTTGTTATCAAACCTCGAACTCGAAGGGGAGTGTGACGCAAACTTGCGATAAAAGGATCTGAAGAAATTAAGAGTCGATTGAAAAGATCTGTATTTGTGTCTTTTCTCGATGTTTTTCTCGTAAACAACTCTCTAAATTTCCTCGTGTCCTTATTTCTTGCTTCTTGTCTTTTCCATGAAAAAGGATTTTATGGACGCTAACTGGCATAATGTACCATGGGTATTCTATTAAGTATAAATTTCGTGTGATAACAATAAAACTTTCAAAACCATCTTCATCAATAGGGTAACCACTACCTAAAGTTTCTAAAATAATAATAATTCTTTATTGACACCAGTGATTTCTGAACTCTTTTCTGCTGCTCTAAAGAACCGTCTAGCAGTATTACCGTCATTCGTATTACCTCCTTGTTGTGTTGGCATGTCTACAAGCAACCCCATCTCATTTCGAAATCTCTGTTGAATTTTTTTTTCTTCAGCCACTTTTGCTTTATTTTCCGGTTCTCTAGCTTGCCAGGTCATTATAGGAAGTTTATATGCTATGTGCAATACACACTCCATAAAACGGATCCATGAATATAGCGGAGACATTCCAAAGGTTAAAGATCGTTCAGCGACAATTTTGTTTAAAATCACAGAAGGTTTATTTAGTTCACTCGGTTTCGCTCCACATATGAAACACGTTTGAGAAGAAGAAGTTACAGATGATAGTGCAGTACAAATTTTACCGTCTATCATAGTAAGTATAAAAGTAGACTCAACAAGAAAACTTTATTCGCCATTTGTGATAAGAGTTGGAGACAAATCTCTAATTTCTTTCTGTACTAAATTAACTTCTTGAGAAATTAACTCAGTGGACTCTTTGGTAAAAACAAACTTGATTGGACGGCAGTATCTTGTAGATGAAGGAGCAGGATTTTGCCATACAATTATTTCATCTGTTTGGCCCTCCTCCAAAGAAAACTTCTGTTTATACTACGTTTGCTGAGCCCCATCGCATCCCCATTTTATCAAAATATTAAGACGATTCTCATAAGTTTTCAGATCATCAATACCGTGTAAAACCTCTTTTTGAGCCAAACAAAGCCTCTCAATAGTATGATTCACCAATGACTGGAGTGAACTTTTTGTAGGAGGGAAAAAGATTTTTGCATTTTGCGTTGACTTTTAGCCGAATAACATCGTATTGATGTTTCGACAAATTAGCATCAACCATTAAAGATAAGGCTTCATCGCGAGAAAGGCTCCCTAAAGTCACAGGCTCAGAGCTTAATCTCTTACAAATTTTTTTCACTTCCGTACCTTTACTGGATGAAGCTTCCGACAGATCTTTCACAAGTCTGGCTGAATCTCGCTTTCCCATTTTGCGAAACACTTGCTCACTAGCTTTAATAATTTCTCGATAGTCAGTTGAATCTAAAAGTCCTTGTATCTTTCTTTTTTTCGATTTTTCACTACAGTCATAAAAATTTTTTGGTTTTCTTCCAGTTTTTTCACAACTTTTCGGTTGTACACTTTCAGGCAATACATACGGTGCATCAAGCCAAACTGAATTTGATGTTAAGAAACGGTCACGATGTCTTTTATCCATTTTTCGGCTAGTTTAAAACAAATAATATTTATATTTGCCTTAAGATTTATTTTCACGTCTTCTGGTATATCTTGAAGACCATATCTAACCATTATTAATGTCAATAAGACATCTTTGCGATGTATTTTGGGAGTTTTTACCCATTCTTCAAAAATTTCTTTTCGCGTAAGAGTGGAGAGTATGGCGGCCGCAAAAATGCGCAAGATGTTTTTAATAAAGTTTTACACTGGAACTATTCGGAATAAACAGCTTTAACTCTACTTGAAAAAAGGACATATTTTATTTTTTGCACTTTTTGAACTTCTCACAAAAAAATTTTTTTTTAATACTTACAATGTAAATAATTAAATGAAAATTTTTATATATTTTCTTGAAATATAGCTTAATAATAAAAAAAAAAATTATGACATTAAAATCACCGTAGCCTTTTTAATCATAAACCAAAGTCACACAAAAAATACTCTTCTCTTTGAAATCTGAATGCACTTGTTGACAACAACTGACTTTAAGCCTTACTTTTTCCTAATCAGAGCTTAAAACAAAAAACAAAACATGAATTACAGTTACCTATTGTATTGAGAAGCTCATTAAACGATCAGAAGGAATGTTGCCAGACATTTTTTTTTTTTAATTTTGTCCAGCTAGTTTTGTGATTTACCACAGTGTGCGCTGTAATGATAGTTTTCAATTCACATGTTTACGATATCATTATTTTTTTTACGATAACACATGTTTTGAAAGCAAAAATGGGTAATTCCCTTTTTATCTAAAAAAAAACAGTATGAATATGTACCATACACAAATTAGTGTTACCAGTATGTATTTATATTATACATATTTTCAAATTCTCGTTATAAAAGCGTTATATGGAAAACGCGTTCTATAAGTATCGCGTTATACGAGGGATACCTGTACTGTATTTAAAATATTACACTATAGTCTTAAGTTATCACTTTTAATTGTTGTTATACCATTAAATTGTAGAAAAAACTCAATAAGTTTAAACCTTAACTTTAAATAAATAGAACATACAAATTTTTAAATGAATAAAATAATTTTTAATTTTATGATCCAATTTTTTGGTATTGACTGTTAAAGTCGTCAAAGATATATTTTGTTAGAAGTGTCCATTGTATTGTCACTCACTGTATGTTATTGATAAATTTCAACATCGATTTTTCTACGCTAATAAACATACACTAATTAACAGGTAACATATTGACATTCGGCGTATCGACTAATTAACACACAAACTTCCTTATGGGAAAATTTGCAACTGTTAAATACATAGTTTTATGTAATGTTACAATCTAGGAAATTACCCATAGAAAAACAATATCTGTTTTCAGTACCAGACTAGAAAAATTTTTTTTTTGTTTACCTTTTTGGATTGGGCGATCGATTTGTCAATGGATTAGGACCCAAAATACTATTTGATGATCCATTTGCTGTTACTGTTGCTGCTGTTGTAAAGAAATTATCCGTTATGGACATATCACAGTTGGAACTATTGGAAAAACTGTCGTTGCTGTCTTGATCATTACTTAATACAAAGTCTCTGTTAATGAAAAATAATACAAAATTAAATATTACGTGAGTTGAAACCAAAAAAAAAAGAGAAATAATAATTAAAAATGAAAAAACTTACTCTTTAAGTGGTTCATCATCACAGCAATCAGACTTTAATATGATAACACTACTACTACCACTACTGCTTGACGTTTTAGTACGTTTCCTGAAATCACAATATAGTTTTGAATAATTATTTATTTATTTATTTTTTTTTTTAATTCCAGAGTTTTTCTCACCTATGTTCTACAATACTATACTCTTCGTCAGTGATATATTTAAGCACATGAAAACAAAAGAACATAATATCTTCACCTCTTTTCAAACGATCAGGTAATTGATGACCAAATAAATACCAATCATAGGCCAGAGTGAAATAAGCAATTTGTATAGCATTCATAGATTGATGTATGAGTCCATCAGCCCACAGCGATAGTCGAACAAGGGATATAAACAACGGTGTACGATCCCAGCCACTAATACAGTGTATTAGAAGGCCGGAGTTCTCCTCTTGTATGTACTTTAGGCAGGCCTTTAAATAGTTTTGAGTTAGAAGCACCAAATCCCAATTTTTATATTCATTCCACGTAACATTCAATTCGTTTGTCGGACCTATCTTGGGTACACTAATATTGGCATCATTAAACGATTGATTCCAATTGTAGTATAAGTTCTTGGCCATATAATTATTGTCCCGAAATTTCTTAAAGAATTCACAACCGGGATATGGCAGTGATAATATATTAAAGTTTTCATAATGATTTTCTGGATCAGCTTTTTCGGATGAGGAAACACTACAAACATAAAAGAGTAAGGGAAATTTAATTACGGTTCAAAAATAATGCATTCTAAAAGTAAGATTCGAAACGTCAATTAAACTTAGTTTAGTTAAACTAACGATCTTAATGCTATAGTTATATAGGCCCTTATTATGAGTTGCATTCGATCCTCGATCTTCGCTGGCTATCGAACATCGACTATCGAATGTCAAATTCGTATTATGAGCTGGCAGCACGGTCGAAAATTTCGTTGTATAACGAATCTTCAATCGAACACAATTTTGCTTTCGATGCCGGATGGTAGTTTGTAAAACTTATTGTAAATTATTTTAATTTAATGAGATTGATCTGCCTTGTTTGCATTGCCACAGCAGTTCATTGTAATAGACAGGAATTCCATAAACGCCTCCTTGCAGTCAAAAATTTGCTATAAATCTTTAAACAAATGGTACCCTTGTTAAAACCTCGCATACTCACGTAGTGGAATCCATTTCCAAAATGTTGGAAACATCTCTCATGACGAAGCATTCATCTTCATCAGACGATCATAATTCCATGTTACTAAATAATTACTTTTTTTCTTAAAAAAATTTGTAAACAATGTTTATTTATAGTGCCAGCTATTGTGAATAATCCAATTGAGTGAAATTCACAATAGCGCTATTTTATCGAATGTGCGCCATAATACCAAATGAAAATTCGTTAGATCGGTTAATTCGACCACAATCGAAAAATGAAAATTGCTCATAATAGGCACCATAGTCTGAAAGTTGTTTTATAAAATCGAAGTTTAACTAATACAAGTTCAACTGACTTCCCAAAAAGTCGGCCGAAGACCTAGTTTTTTTTTTTTTTTGTTGGGAGCTATACTTAGGTTAACTATCAAATAAGCAAATCTGAAATCAAATTTAATCCGACGTTTTTGAGTGTTAAGTTATAGAAATGGTTAATTATGTAATGCTGTCATACCCTATACAGAAGGCAATGATTACAAATATCACAAAGAAGATAAATTCCAACAAAAACCATCAGAATAAAAATGGCAGCTAGACATCTTGAGATATAAAAAAATTCATGGCAATAGTGGTTTCTGAACTAAAGAACTTTTTTTGAGCAATTTAAAAAAAAGTCCAAAAATGTGCTATTTTTTTGGTTCACTTGAATAAAGGCACTACAACTATTATTTTTATTTATTTTTTATTTATTTATTTGCAAATTCCAAAACCAAGCCCTTAGGGTTATATAAAAATTATAAATTATAATATATAAGAGAAAAAAAAAAGTAAAAGAAAAACTAAATACCATATCGGGAAATTTTCGCAAGTTTATTTTAAACAATATCAAAACTATTATAAGGACTATTCATCGAAGTGCTGCCCTAGCCTACGCTTAAAAGTGGCATTAGAAACCCCATACAGTTTTAAGTGCTTTGGAAGAGCATTCCACACTCTCGTTAATCCAACATGAAAAGACCTTTCATATATAGACAAAGATATTGGGTGACAGATTATCTGCGGGTTCCTCCTGGATCTAGAAAATTCAAACCTCGATACAATGTATTCCGGACAGTTATTCCTAATTACTTTATAAAACAATAATAAAATTCTCAATTTAATAAAGTTTTCAAAAGAAAAACCAAGAAAATCCATCACATAGTTAGAGACATGAGCCGTAGCCCTCAACTTGAAAATGTATCTAACAATCCGATTAAAAGTGAGATTGATACGCCTCAATAAACTGACATTAGTTCCTGTAAACACTTCCATAGCATAAAGCAAATGCGACATCAAAAGAGCGCTAGCAACACGTTTTCTCATATTCAGAGGCAAACATAAGTCAAGCGACCACAGTCGTCTAATGGTGGTATTTACCCGCGCACAAACATAATCAATATGCTTCGAAAATCATAATTGATCATCAAGGAAAATACCTAGACATTTCATCTCCGAAACGAAGTTAAGTCTAATACTATCCGCAGATGTATTCAAATTAAGACGATCAAACCCAAAACAATTGCCTTAGTTTTGTTTAATGTCCAACCCATTTTCACTCATCCACCGACTAGTTTGGTTAATATAAAATTCAATATTTACCTCTAAAACATCTAAAAACTGTTTCTCCGAAAATAAAATCTGTACGTCATCCGCATATACATACGTTTCTGCTAAGTTACCATCCATTACATTAAAAAAGTCGTTTAAATAAATCATAAATAAAATGGGACCAACAACAGATCCCTGAGGGACACCACTTGTAACCTGCAAAGTCCGCGAGATTCTACCTTCCACCAAATTGCTGGCAATTTTAATAATCACAATTCTTCACCATTCGAGGCAAACAACTCCTGAATGCCGTTACGTTGAGTGAATGAACTAGTTAGAATTTTCAAAGGGTAGTTTAACCCCCTCCTAAAACTTTAAGGGGTATTTTCATAAACTAAGGATATTTTTTTTAAATTACAGCAAAATAAATTTTTTGACTAAATTAATTAATTAATTAATTTTTTGCATAAATTAATTACTACTGTTTACGTTTAAACCTGACAAAGTGATTTTTTTTGCAAAAAGTTGAGCTAAAAGGTTAGCTTTATCAACCGGGTCAGTGAATATTTGGTCATTTATTATAAGAGTTGGGATAGCAGAACTAGCATTATTCTTTACTCTTTTAAAAAATGGCAAAAAGCTGTTACTGCCGCGAGAACTTTAGCTGATCGTAAAGAAACTTTTCTCGCCTTGGTGCTTTGGCACATTCAGTTCTCGTCTGTTTGCGTAACAATTCAGTGACGGAATTTTTATTTTCCACCATTTTCGCAGCAGCATCCGCATTTTTATCTAGGAAACAATAACGATGACACCATGGAAACATTTTTAAATTTCGACTTGGTATTAAAACCGTCGGCTTTTCCATCAAGACATGGATAGCCATTCTTACTAAACGTTATAAGTGGCAGGATGAATGGTATGAAGTTAAACTTTAGTTAGAAAAATACAAGACCAACATGGACTTGCAAAAATTTCGCAAATTGATTTGCATGTCAAATGAGCTTTGAGATGCTGAGGATGATGAGTGCATATCCAGAGTACATGAAATTGTTAATGATTGCCTTAAATTTACCAGCCTCTACTGCAGCTTGCGAAAGAATTTTGATGTCAAAACCACATAAAGAGTGATAAGCGAGCCAGACTTGATGATGAACATGTGGAAAACCTTTCAAGGATTTCTTGGCACCGATTTTTATTTGAGTAACAAAAATTTTTTGAATAAATTGTCTTTTATTAGCTTGGGGTCATATGTGACCCCAATTCCAAAAGGGTTAATGGGGTCAGATTATTTTTTTTTCGAAACCCTACGATGTTAAGATAACATATAACATTTAAAAGTAGAAAAGTGATGAATTTTTGAATTTTAGAAAGAGTACATTTACAGAATATATTACAAAAATTAAATTTTTCTCGAAATCCGCAAAAATTAAATCCTTGTCAAAAAAATTCCGGTATAGGGATTTGCTTAAAAATTCACACAGTTAATCTGTAACATGTATTTAACAAAACCTTAAAGTGCCCGATCCATTTTTTTTAGTTTTGTTTAAGAAAATTTTTTAAAACTATTTTGAAGCTTTTTGAAAAGATAATTTAATACTGATCCCGAATTATATAACAATTTGTAGGAAAAATTAAAACTATAGAACGAAATTTTCATAAAATCTGAAAAAAAGTTATATTTTCCCCATATAAACACACTTGAAATTTTTATTGGCGTTGAGCCACCTCTAAATTTTTATTGGCGTTGAGCCACCTCTAAATATTTTTTGATTGGCCCAAAATTTTGTATTTCTCAGTTTTTTTGCTATTCGATATTCTAGGGGATGCGACCGAGAGTATGAACACTTTTTTTTCCATATAATGAAAGGCCACCCTAATGTATACAACTTAAAAATTGTTATATTTATTATTAAAAAAAAGTTATATAAAAATATTATTCTGCTTTAAGCCCTAAACACACAACGGCGAGTTGCGAGTGCGAGAAAAAACGAGAATGAGGCAGTATGATTTTTTCTATATGTGGAAACGAGATCGATAGTAAAGCTTTTTTGTATGGCGTTGCCAACTTAGGTTGTAAAAACACTCGGAAGGGAAATAGAATTGACTCTATTTTCTGTGCGAGAAAAATCAGATGACAGGAGAATCAGCTGATAGGCATTAAACGCGATGCCTACTATAGTAATTACTTTATTTAACCCGTTAATAATTTCGATTTTATTCATTTTGTTATATTTGTTTGTTATATGAACAACTTTGTATACAATTGACAATTGAATTATGTTTGACAGTAGGACAATTAGCTGCTCGAAAGCATTTTAATGAGTTTTTAAAAGCACAAAAGCACAAATTCTCGCATGCAGAAAGCTTAGTTTTTACTCGCACTCGCAACTCGCCGTTATGTGTTTAGGGCTTTACCTACAAAATATTTGATTGCGATGACATATAATTTTTAAAAATCTTTTATAATTACTAATTCATTACTATTCATAAACATACAACATTGCTCCTTTTGCAAATATGACTAAACTAAAATTAACAAGTTTAGAGACCCTATATCTTCGGTCAAACTAATTGGATATAGAAAATAAGCATAAACCAAATTGAGTGGCATTGTTATTAATTTTTTTGGCTGCAGATATGAAAAAGTTCACATCGAGTGCTATATTTATATGGGGACTAGGTCGAAAAATGGACCGATCCTGACCATATTTGGTAAAGTCACTTATATTTTGAAAAAATATATACAAACAAAATTTGAGAAAATTCTGTGCAATATTTTTGTTTTTTGATAGATTTAAGTGAAGATCGGGAAGCAGCTATATGGGGCCTATGACTAAGAATTGTCCTATATTGATTTTATTTGGATTACTGATTTACTAAATTTCATCAAAATATATTCATATTAGCGACCTGTAGTTTGATTACAAGGTTTACATGGACAGACAGACATCGCTAAATCGACTCAGAAAGTGATTCTGAGTAGATCGGTATAATAAAAGATGGGTCTAGGTCAATATTTTTGATAGTTACAAACAGCAGCACAAAGTCATTATACCCAAACCACATAGTGGTATAGGGTATAAAAATATTTTGTTTATAATGGTGAAAAAAATATTAAAACCTTATTTAAAAGAGAATTACAAGTTTCAGAAGTAATTTCGAATATCATTAACAAAGGATAATGCCACACTTTAATAATTGGTGGAAGAACGTATGTCGAAAAAATAAAACTATTTTAAACAGAAAATAATGAGTGTTTCAATACCGATTTTTATAAACTAGCAGATTCCAGCGCTCGAAATTCGAGTGCAATTTCTAGGCAGCTTTATTTTTCAACTTAGCTAATTCACAAACCAACACTTTTACGTGAATGAAGATAACAAACTCATTAACAAACACATTAACATATATAATAAAACACACATAGCATATGTATAATTTTATGTATGTGTTAGTAGCTACTTTAAATGCAATTTACTCAAAATAAAGAAACAAATTTAAAAATCTGTAAATCTGCAAAACGGCTAAAAAGAAATACCTTTTAAATAATATACGATTGGTCAAAATCGGGATAAAACGGTAGAGCAAAACATCGGTCACAAGAAATCGCCTAGCCTATTAATGTTATAGATATTTCCTTAGTTAAACATTTCAACATTTTTTAGTTAAACATTGCAAAGCTCCGTTTGAACGTGAAAGGTTCTGTTTATAAAAAAAAAAATATTTCATGGCAAGAACATCATGAACTATTTCGTGGTTTTCACAAGTGGGCAATTGTCCGAGAATGCTCAGGTATTAAGTAATAATGACTTTAAAAAATACCGGTTACATTATTCTACGAAATGGTCACGAAAAGCATATTTAATAGACTTCGTTATAACTATGACTGATTCATTTGTATCGAGTATGAGGAAACATCATCAAAAATTAGGCAATATTTTAGATATTTTAAAACTACTTAAGACTTCTTGAAATTATCAGTTGAATAATGTTCTTTTCATACAAAGACGGTTCAATAAATCCATATAATATCCATTTGAATGTCAGTTTCTTTATAAGCAACTAAAAGTATTTTTAAAGGTTCTCAAAATAGGAATTTGATTGATCCATGATCTCATCATTGCAGATTTATCTTCGCGGAGTCATTTCTTTATGTTTGGATAGTCATTGGGGGGCTAAATCGGCAGAATATGACGGATGATGTAGCAATTCGTAGCCTAATTCATGGAATTTTGTTATGGCGAGCTAACTACACACATGATTATGGTCCATTGTGAGCAAACGCGACACCCACATGGCGGACAGCTTACTAAAACGCAACTGATAACAGAGTCATATAATAAGACTATGGATGACATCAATAATCTTAAACACTTCCAATCTCCGATTGGCCAATACCATCTATATCATGCATTTTCTCGACATTTTCGAGTTTAGTGACCTGAATTGGCCGTCCACAACGTTCGGAGTCACTAGTGCTTATGTGACCACAATGAAACTCAATTAACCATTGAAATTGTTGATCCATAGCACGTTCCTTGGTTTGGATGACTTTAGTAAAATATCCATGCAAAATTTTTTGCACTTATATCTTAAATGAAAAAATTAAAGATTTATGATCGAAAGGAAAATAACCAAAATGTGCCACATGCCTAAAAAAATGTTATTCACGGAATAAACAGAAATATCTTTATATACTTTTTAGATAACATACTACGCCTCATATTGATAACTGCGAAAAATTTTAATAATTTATTTCTTGATTGATTTCCTTTTCGCAACACTCCTTAATTTGACAATCAAAATTTGTGAAATATCGTGGCATTTTTTTTTCTATCTGTAAACTAATACTTACGCCATAAAATATTTAATTTTTCGTTTCTCCACCATTAGATCAACTATTGTGGTGACATTCAGAGCATTTAACAATTGAATGTCACTTTTAATAACTTCATCATATGAAAACGGTGATGGCTCATTTAAGGCATGATTCATTAGTGAATCTTCATTGTTATCATTATTCTCGTCGTCGACAATATGATTGCTCCGGTCACTGTAGTTCGTACCATTTAGGCAGTCATATGCATAATCTACCACCTTGCGACCATAGGTCTCAGCATTAACGGATATTGTAGCTGATCGACAAATATATTTGCCACGATACATAATAACAGGAACGGCAAAACGTTGTCGGCATCTCGCATATTTGGCCATTGTAATAAGTTCTCGTACCTTGCTAACATCGTACAAATCTTCATAAATAGTGCTGGTGGTATTTGTCATACCATTTGTTGGCAGCGGAACCGGAGGTGCTTGTTGAAACAATTGTTGTTGTTGTTGATAATAAAAATATGTTGGCGGAGGATTTGGATATTGAGGTGGCTGTGGCTGTTGCATTGTTGTATTGGCAAATGTAACATAGGCATGTATACCGTTACTTGTTGTAGCACCATTGGAGCTATTAGTCGAATTGTGAAGAAAACCGTTGGTGGTGCCATTATTATGAGTTGAATTCGTCTGACTAAATATGTTCGTATTGTTGGCTGTTATGGTGGATGCCATATGACCATGTTCGTATTCGGGTATAAAAATACGTCCCGGATAGCGTGGACTTAAGACCCCATTGGTATTATCGAGTTCGATTAGTGTATAGTCTTGTTTAAATAGGTATTCACATTTTTTTGTAATCTCTTGTTCCTGAAAGTAGACAAAAAGGGTTCATTAAAAAGATTTCTCAAAAAAAAAAAAATTAACTGTGTTTTTTAAAAAAAAAAAAAATGCTCAGTTATCAGCGTTTTGAATATGGGAAAAAGTTCACAAAGTTTAAAGATTTTTCTGCGAACAAACGTCGGCAGAATATGTGGAAGTTTCTGTGAGTTTATCTATGGGAAAAAGACATCACAATCTAAAGGATGTTCTATTAGAAAAACTTTTCATAATCTGTGGGTTTTCTAGGAAAAATATACCTTAGAATCTGAGGATTGTTCTTCTCAGATTTTGAGCAAAAAGTATTCATAAGCTAAAAGGGGTTTCCTGAATCTTATCGTTTTCTACAGGAAACATATTTCAGAATCTGAGGTTAGTCCTAGAGGGGAAAAAATCAGTAGATTCTGACGGTTATTCTGTGCGAAAAAGTTCTCAGATTCTGATAGATTCTTTATGGACAGAAAGTCCTTAGAATTTGTTTATTTCTCTTAGGCAAAAATCTCCTCAGCATATTATAGTGCGTTTACATCTGAGGAAAATATAGTAGATTTTAGGTGAAATCTATTTCAAAATCTATACCGTTTACATCTAACTTTTTTGACATTTTGTGAGATTTTGTTTCCAAAACAATAAACAGCTGATTAAAATAAAACATATAAAATGGAAATATTGAAAATTCTAAAAAGGAGCAAATTTTGTAATTATATCATAATATCAAAAATGAAAAAAAGCACAAGCTGAAATAGAAATTTTGCGAAAAAAAAACATCAGTATTAATTAAATATATTGTTTGAACAACAAAAAGAAATGCATTTTGCACAAATATTATATAGCAGATGGGAATGGGAACATATAGTTTAAAAAAAAATTATATCTTTTCAATTACTAAATATTTTTTATATAGATTCGTCATTTTTATTAAAACAATATTTTATTTCCTTTTTATTGAACTTTTTTGTTTTTGTTTTTAAATGTCAATTTTTCAGTCACTGCGTTGTAATTTTCTACTACAATATTATTTGGTAGTGCCCAAGTTTGACAACATTTTGTGAGATTTTGCACAAATCTAGTAACGAGCTAGTAATGAACTAGATTTCGCTCGAAATCTCGTATATACTAGATTTTGCTTAGATGTAAACGCAATATTAGGCGTTATCTATGGTAAGAAACCATCAACATGGAAAAAAGTGCTTAGAATTTGTTTTTTTTTTTCTCGAAGACAAAATTCTCCTCAGAATATAAGGGTTTGTTTATGGCAAAAAGTTGGTGGATTTGTCTGTGGCATAACAGTTTTATTGTAGGAAAAATTTTTAAAAAAGATGTATGTAAGTAAAGAAACAAGTATTGCAACAAAGTTCAATTGCTAGACAGGAAGAAAAAATATGACCATAATATCGATATTGTTGTTGCTAATAATTAATAATACATTAAAACCAATAAGTAGGTGTATTTAAACATTATTAACATCTCCACAGTAGAAGTCAACAAAACGATGATGTATTTACATATGTATATGTATATAATATATTATAATGCTTATACAATAAGCGCAATTTATATAAACGCATAGGCATAGTTCTGAAAAAATTAAATAAATTGATTTTGTAATTTATGTTACTAAATAAGTTATTCATAAATAAAAAAAACATCTTAAATTTTTATGAAAAAAAAGAACACAGAAACAAATGCGAAACTTAAATAAACTCATTTTATAAAAAAAAAAGTAAGCAATTTAATTTCGATTGTATGATATCAAACACTTGGCTTGGAATTGTTTCCACTAATTCGTAGAGTATCACCACTTCGAAATATTCTGAAGTGATGTATTGCTTTCCGTCTCTATAAACAGTTCTTAACATTTCCTACACATTTTCACTGGTATTCTCAATTTTGGGCTTTTAGCTGGCCATTATTTAGTGGCGAACTTTTTCTTCATATTTTCCTGCAAATGCCTTCTCTTACAATTCTACTTAAGTCTCCTAATTCTTTTTCGATGAAATGAATCAGAACATAAGCTTGTCGTAGTAGCTAAAATCTCAGCTACCCATAACACTACTTTCTGCTCATTTTAAGAGCGTTTGGATTCTTCGAGTCAAATCAGTAATTATTGTGCACATCTACGTATCATTTAACCATGATCGTGTATGTCTTATATTCTATAGGCTAGGCCTTGAAAATATCTTCTATATGATGTCCAATTCGAATATTGTTTCTTTTGATCAAATTTGAAAAAATATGAGACTGGAAGCTAAAAAAATACGGTCACTTATTTTATCGTGTTCTATAACATATTCAAGTTTCATCGCTATCTGCGGGTGCCCGCCATGAGACCTTCTTGTCAGTTAACAATGCCATTATATACAGTGGGTGTGTTCTCTATCTAAAACAAGCAAGTAAATTATAATCGGTCTAGACCAACTATACGATATATGGGGACTATGGCAAAAATGGACCATATTTGGTAAGGTCATTTATTTATTTCAAAAACATATTAACCAAATTTGAGAAAAATCTGTGCAATAATTGTGTTTTTGAGAGATTTAAGTGAAGATCGGGAATCAGCTTCACATGGGGGCTATAACTAAGAGTTTGGGTTTATTTTTTGGACTACTGATAAATGGTTGTAATAAACATATACAAACCCAATTTTACCGAGATCTAATAATAATTTGGATATTATGGCAATTTAAGTATATTTATAAAATAAAACACTAAAACTTGACACTGTTTAGCAAATTCAACACTTATTTCACCATTATTATTGTGTGGTGTTTTTAAAATTTTTTTAAATAAATTAATTGTGCAATGAATTAGGAACAGTGATAAAAATTTCCTTATTTGCAAATTCATAATTTTTAAAAGATATATTTAGTTCGTGATTACATGGAGTATTTTTCAGTGTTTGGAAATCCTTAACTACTTATTTGACATGGGTAAAATCAAATCATGTAATGGCAATACTCGGAAGATTATTGTAAAAATTCATCAGGATGGAAGAACTTACCGGAACATCGCCCTAAAAGTTTATGAAACAATGGTTAGCAACGTGGTGCAATATTTCAGGAAGCATTCGACTACAGAGAAGGAGGCCCGTAAACAAATAAGCCGAATTACAACAGCTCGAGAAAATAAAACGACGATTGCGAGAAGCTGGACTCTTTGGAAGAATTTCCCGAAAAAAGTTACTATTGTGTGAGCGTAACGATTGAAGCGATTAGGATTTGCAAGAAAGTATCACCATTGGAGCGATGTGGAATGGAACACAGGATTTCCTCCGATGGGAAAAAGTATGTTCGACTTCCAAAGTCGAAAAAATTTGATGCAAAATAAACCCGGGGTACATTGAGGCATGGAGGAGACTCCATCATTATATGGGGTAATATGTCGTTACGTGTAGTTGCAGCGCTGCGCTGGACAAGTTTCAATATGCAAGAGTCCTAAACGGTACCATGATTCCTTATGCAGACAAAAATATACCAGTTACATGGATATTTCAGTCAGATAATGAACCGAAGCACGCTGCTCTATACATCAGTCAATGGTTTATAAGCAATTCAGTTCTTGGTATTGATTGGCCTTCATGTAGTCCTGACATCAACCCGATTGAGAGATTATAGCAACAAAAGTTAGCTTGTTAAAGATAAGCAATTTTGATAATCTCTACATTAAAACAAAAAAGACTAGGGAAACCATTCCAAACAGCGTATGTGAAAATATGGTGGCTTCAATGCCTCGCAGATATAAAGCAGGTATCTATAACAAAGGTTTCGTAATAAAATATTATTTTTTTTTTTTAACAAATATTTGTCTTTTTTATAAAAGTTATTAATTATGTGCACGCCTGTACAAATCATATTTGAAAATAATATTTTTTAGTTTGTAATTAAAAATTTTTTTTTTCTTATTTCATTGGGTTTTTATATAAACTTTTCCCTTCAAAAACATTATACATATGTATATCTTTGTATATATGTATATTATTTTTAGATTATCAATATTTAAGGTGAAAAATTGTACAAATTGATCTCTTATTGTAAAACTTATAAATTATTGTGAATATGTATAATAATGGATTAAAAAAAAATAATAATAATGGTCACAACTTTCTCAATAAAAATTTGTGTGATACAACTAGAATTTATTTTCAGGAAAATGAGTTAAATTAACTAAACTAGGAGAAATATTACCAAAATCGAAGTACATTTTGTTTTATTTACTTATAGTGCATTTACATCTAAGCTACACCTAGTATATACAAGATTTCGAGCGAAATCTAGCTCATTTTTACTAGATTTCCCATACAAAACAAAATCTAGCTCGTTACTAGATTTTAGCAAAATCTCACATAATCTTGTCAAACTTTGGCACTACCATATGATACTACTGTGTAATGTTAATATTGTTTTAGAAAATTACATCGCAGTGACTGAAAAATTGACATTTAAAAACTAAAATCTACTAGATTTTCCTCAGATGTAAACGCACTATAAGCAAAATCTAGTATATACGAGATTTCGAGCGAAATCTAGCTCATTTTTACTAGATTTCCCATACAAAACAAAATCTAGCTCGTTACTAGATTTGTGCAAAATCACACAAAATATTGTCAAACTTGTGTTTTTTTAATATTGTAGTAGAAAATTACAACGCAGTGACTGAAAAATGGCATTTAAAAACAAACTCAAACAAGTTGAATAAAAAGGATATCAAATATTAATTATTAACAAAAAAAATGACGAATCTATAATAAAAAAATATTTAGTAATTGAGAAGTTATACTGACATATGCCCATTCCAATCTTCTAAATAATAATTGTGGAAAATGAATTTGTTTTTGCTGTTCAAACAATACATTTGACAAATGTTGATTTTTTTCGCAAAATTTCTATTTCAGTTTGTGCTCTTTTCATTTTTGATGCATAATATAATTATAAAATCTGTTCCTTTTTAGAATTTTCCATACTTCCATTTCCCTATTGTTTTGTTTATTTTTGGTATTTCTAGTTTATGTATATGTTTTATTTTAATCAGCTGTTTATTGTTGTGGAAACAAAATCTCACAAAATGTCAAAAAAGTTAGATGTAAACGGTATAGATTTTGAAATAGATTTCAACTAAAATCTACTAGATTTTCCTCAGATGTAAACGCACTATTACAGCTCCCGGAGCTGTAAGAAAAAGAATGTTAATTGTTTAGCTTACCAAAAACTTTAAATTGAAAAATTTAAAGCTTGTGTTTAATTATTACTAAAATACAGAAACAACCAAAATTTATTACTAAAAAAGTAAAAAAAAATATATACAAATGGTTTGTGCGTTTATTAAAATTTCACATACTGTATGTCTGTTAATGTGTAAACAGAACAATGATGATACAAAAATAAAAACAAAAGTATAAATAAATAAACGTCATATCTTACATTAACGTTATACAAAAACAAAAGACACAATGCATTGTTTGGTTTTTGTTGTTCACTGCAATGACCGCAAAAAGAAATAACAACCGAATAAAAGCAACAAATATATATATATACATACATGCACACAAATAAATAAATACATTCTGTCTGCAATTGAGTACTCGTATAATGCAAAATCAGAAATAAAGAAAACAAAATTGCAGTACAGTCGATTTATTTACAAATATTATTATGCAGCTGAAATCACTGAACGCCTGTTCCCAAGGCGGAGCAATAGTGAGTTGAAAAAACAACAACATAACAAATATTTCAAAATAACAAAACTATCTATCGTTGTTGTTTTGTAAAACTAGTCTGAAGCAAAGCTTCAAAGAATGAATTCTTTTAAAATCAACGAATTGAATTTCCGTCATAAGTTTTTTTTTTTTTTTTTTTTTTTTGTAAAATTTTACAACATATTGATTTTATTTAAATTTAACTATACACCACCTGTCGAAGGCAAGTGGCCATATTAGTACTTGCTTAGTGTATATACAGTGGCGGACTTAAGTATAGGCACATTCTGCATATTAAAGCAATATTTTTGTTTTTTGATAGATTTTAGTGAAGATCGGGAAGCAGCTCTATATGGGTCCTATAACTAAGAGTTGTCCAATAGGGATCATTTTTGGACTACTGATTAATGGATGTAATATATACATATAAACCCAATTTGACTAAGATTTGGGTAAAAACATATGAAATCAACCGAAAATATTAACATTTGTGACCTCATCACCTCCAAATTTGATAAGATTTTGTACACATGATCTATGGATCGGCACAATAATATTTGCCAACTTTCAGACATATAGCCTTCGAACTTTCAGAATTATGGCCATTCCAAGTTGGCAAAAATCAATAAAAATGCACTCAGATGCCTTAACACAATTTTTAATATCTCGAAAAGTATTCATTGCACGTTAATAATCAAGGGCTCATTTTACAGACTAAAACATGCGCCATTCCAAAAAAAATTTTTTTTCAAATTTTCGATCAAGGATAATGTAAATAAAAAAGGACTAAAATTTCCAAAGGATATTTCTCGAAAATCAATATTTTTAAAAATTTCAAAAAAATATATGTTAATTCTTATTATGTTTTGTACAAGTCTGTCAAATTTCAATGTGGAGTCTTTATTACAACATGAGTTATTAAGAAAAAAGCAGGCGAAGGTTTATGTATTTCATGAAATGTACCAAAATACAAAAAGGTGACAAATTACAAAAAGAAGGACAAATCAAATGTAACGGAACTTTTTCGACTTTTCTTTGCTTAAACTCTTTTTCTCCATTGCTAAACCTTTAATAAAAAGTACAACGTATTATCATTATTAAACACTTTATTACAGCATATTTATTTATTTCTGAAGGATTTCAATTAAAAAATCTGCATCTGCCGCGTATCGCTTGACTTTAATTTTTTTTTTATCTACAGGTTCAATAGAATGCAACTTTTGAGTTCCAGGAATAGTACGCAAATCTTTAAAACGAATTTGAAGGAACCGTGCTTCTTCTTCGTGGTCTTCTAGAGTTAAAAACTCGAAATTACAGTTCAAAAGATTTTGCAGGCACCATTCATATAATTGTTTTGGAGTAGTTATTTGACCTTGTAATGGACGCTGTAAACTAGCTCGACGTGCCTCTCTCTTTACGGTACCTCCAAGACCGTCACTTGGGCCTTTTCCATGGCTTGTTGCAAAAAAATGCCACTCAGCATTACATCCAAAATCTTCCATATGATAACATAAATTGATAAAGTTCTTTTTATTTTTAAACTGGGCAGCACTACCGTCTGAAAAATACGTGATTTTCTTCGGGGTTGTTTTAAACTTTTTTCTCAAAAATACATTCAGGTGGCGATGGAACAGGTGAACAGCTACAGAATCGTGTACAAGACAATCAGATATTATTATGAAGTTTGTATGTTGTGTTTTTCCATCTGATTTAAAATAAATAGCAATTGGGTATAAAGTGGCCTGAGAGTTGTTCCAGTGAAATCCCTGGACTGCATCCTGAATAGTAAACAAGCATTTTCTGAAAAATCGCAAACTGCTATATACTCATTTTCTTCCAAATTTGATTTTCTTTCGCTCAGATATGCTGCCTGCTGTTTTGCAATAAATGAATGAGGTAATAGAATTTCAAGTTTTTCACATAGGGAATCCACAAAAACGTCGGCTTGGCCAATCATGGTCTCCAAATTATCCCTATCTACACTTACCCATTGTTTATATGTTATTTCATCAATATCATTTTGCTCTAGTAATTGATTTAGTTTTGCTTTTAAATTTTCAATTCCTGGACACTTGTTACATTTACGTAGGTGACACTTTGAAGAAGATGGAATGCATGTCATTTGTTTCAAACAATCTTTGTAACATTCAAGCTGATAATTCGGAACACCAGCAGTTAATTTTTTTAAATTTATGGCATCAATCATCAGCTTCACATTTTGATGCTTTGTACAAACACACACGTTATGAGATCCACTCGCATTTGCTAGAATTATATTCCTCGGACGAAGTTGGCAAAACTTGGAAATACCTATTTTTATTCCATCATGTCGTTCCTTGAATAAGGCGTACATTTCTCTTAAGTTTCCAAGCAAAAGTCTTTTATTTTTCCTGACTTTTGTACCATTTTCAAAAAAAGACACGAAATCTTTCTGTCCGGGCATACACCTGCTGACGTCATCGGATTCATAAAAGGATTTTACTAAATTGCTTGTCACTGGTGATATTGGACTTCCCAGTTTTGGGTTAGGCGTACTCATCACACCCTTTGTTTCAACCAAATGCTTAACTTTTCGCGCGATATAGTTTGTAACCAGGAATTCTTCCTCAATTTTATGTATTGCCCAGCTTTTTGGTAAAATTGTTAGCAGTTGGATTTTCTCGCTATTTTTTGTTAATGTTTTAAACTTTTCTTTTAATTGTTTTATTATTTCGGATTGTGGGCACATATGCGAAGTTGATTGTGCTGAACCGTGGAAAATTTTGTCTTGAATCGAATCACTTATTTTCCTGAATTTTCCATCTCTGTACCGTTTTTGATGTAACTTCTTCTTTTTTATCGGAGATTGTTCCAGATACGGTAAAGATTGGTTTAATTTTGAAATAGCAACTTCTTCCGTGCCTGACGCAATGTCATCTTCTTCCGTGCCTGACGCAATGTCATCGAAAGTATCTACATTTTCGTTTATGTCTGAACCTTCTTCCAAATTAGATTTATTAGATTTCTTCAGATGCGAAAATTTTATTCTACATGTCCCACAAATTTTATTTGAGATCGTAATGTTTTTATCCTTAGTATACTGTAGCATCCATTCTTGGACTTGTCTTAAACTTTTATTGCACCCAGTGTGACCGGATTTTTTAAAAGGATTACAGCAAAATGTTGAATGGAATGGCATATTTTTTTTTTTAAATACCACAACCGAATGAATTGTGCACGACTTTTTTGTATTGACAATAATTATAATTTATTTAAATATTTAGTCTCTTTTTTTTTTGTTTTTTCAAACGATCAAGTCACTTTAACACTATAACACTTTGACGTTTAGCACTTATGAAATCTAGTATTCAACTGAAGTTTGACTTACAGTCTCTGAACGATTTATACTGTTTTTTTTTGGTACAAAAAATAGATTACAGGTAAAAAAATACACGCCTTGCTTTTCTTGAATTGGAAAATTTGCGTGAACTACGGGTCTAAAATGTTTTTTAAATAGGGACTGAATTTGCTACTGCCAATAAGCCGACCACAGGTCATAAAATATTTGTAAATTTTTTGTGTGAACAGGCAATAAATATTTCGTCTAGGTTGTAAAGTCGAAAAAGTTTCGTTACATTTGATATGTCCTTCTTTTTGTAATTTGTCACCTTTTTGTAATTTTGGTACATTTCATGAAATACATAAACCTTCGCCTGCTTTTTATACCCTATACCACTATGTGGTTTGGGTATAATGACTTTGTGCTGCTGTTTGTAACAACCAAAAATATTTGACCTAGACCCATCTTTAATTATACCGATCGAATCAGAATCACTTTCTGAGTTGATTTAACAATGTCCGTCCGTCCGTCCGTCCGTCCGTTCGTCCGTCCGTCCGTCCGTCTGTGTGTCCATGTAAAGCTTGTAATCAAAGTGCAGGTCGCAAATATGAATATATTTTGATGAAATTTGGTATATAAGCTTTTATCGGCCATGGGATGAACGCTATTGAAATTGGTGGGAATCGGTCCATGTTTAGACCTAGCCCCCATACAAATTACCCATATGAAATTGACATAAATTGCCATAAGATCCAAATTGTCATATAGATCTTACTCAAATTGGGTTTGTATGCGTTCATTACATCCACTAATGAGTAGTCCAAAAATGATCCCTTTGACCCCATATAGAACTGCTTCCCGATCTTCACTTAAATCTATTAAAAAACAAAAATATTGCACTGATTCTTCTCAAATTTTGTTTGTACATATTTTTGCAAAATACAAGAGACTTTACCAAACATGATCAGGATCGGTCCATTTTTGGACCTAGTCCCTTTATAGATATAGCATCCGATATGAACTTTTTCATATCTGCAGCCAAAAAAATTAATAAAAATCCCACTCAAATTTGGTTTATGCTTATTTTCTATATCGAAGTAGTTGGACCGAAAGATAGGGTCTCTAAACCATGGTATAGGGTATCATATAGTCGGTCTAGACCGACTATAATTTTCTTACTTGTTTCTTAATAACTCATGTTGTAATAAAGACTCCACATTGAAATTTGACAGACTTGTACAAAACATAATAAGAATTAACATATATTTTTTTGAAATTTTTAAAAATATTGATTTTCGAGAAATATCCTTTGGAAATTTTAGTCCTTTTTTATTTACATTATCCTTGATCGAAAATGTGAAAAAATTTTTTTTTTTGGAATGGCGCATGTTTTAGTCTGTAAAATGAGCCCTGGATTATTAACGTACAATGAATACTTTTCGAGATATTAAAAATTGTGTTAAGGTATCTGAGTGCATTTTTATTGATTTTTGCCAACTTGGAATGGCCATAATTCTGAAAATACGAGAGCTACGACACTGAAAGTTGGCAAACGCTATTATTATGTTTAACTTTCCCTTCGTACCAAAATTCATCCAATTCGAAATCGGTGCGGTCAACTCATTGGTTGATTTCATATGTTTTTACCCATTTGTATGATAATTTGGATCTCATTTGTAGGGGGCTAGGTCTGAACATGGACCGATTCTCACCACTTTCAATAGCGTTCATCCCATGGCCAATAAAGGATTAAATACCAAATTTCATCAAAATATATTCATATTTGCGACCTGCAGTTTGATTACAAGCTTTACATGGACACACAGACGGACGGACGGACGGACATCGTTAAATCGAATCAGATAGTGATTCTGATTCGATCGGTATAATTAAAGATGGGTGTAGGTCAAATATTTTTGGTTGTTACAAACAGCAGCACAAAGTCATTATACCCAAACCACATAGTTGTATAGGGTATAACAAACTGACATTTTCTTCATATTAAGAAACAAAATATTTATTTCATGAATAACTAAGAATGTAGAACAAATATATTAAAAAACAAGAAAATTATAGTCGGTCTAGACCGACTATACGATACCCTATACCCAGGCCCAACTAACTGGACATAGAAAATAAGCAAAAACCAAATTTGATTGGGATTTTTATTAATTTTTTTGGCTGCAGATTTGAAAAAGTTCATATCGGATGATATATCTATATGGGGACTAGGTCCAAAAATGGACCGATCCTGACCATGGTTGGTAAAGTCTCTTGTATTTTGCGAATATATATACAAACAAAATTTGAGAAGAATCAGTGCAATATTTTTGTTTTTTAATAGATTTAAGTGAAGATCGGGAAGCAGCTCTATATGGGTCCTATGACTAAGAGTTGTCCAATAGGGATCATTTTTGGACTACTGATTAATGGATGTAATATATACATACAAACCGAATTTGACTAAGATTTGTATGATAATTTGGATCTTATGGCAATATATGTTGATTTCATAGAGGTCATTTGTATGGGGGCTAGGTCTGAACATGGACCGATTCTCACCAATTTCAATAGCGTTCATTCCATAGCCAATAAAGGATTAAATACCAAATTTCATCAAAATATATTCATATTTGCGACCTGCAGTTTGATTACAAGGTTTACATGGACACACAGACGGACGGACGGACATCGTTAAATCGAATCAGATAGTGATTCTGATTCGATCGGTATAATTAAAGATGGGTGTAGGTCAAATATTTTTGGTTGTTACAAACAGCAGCACAAAGTCATTATACCCAAACCACATTGTGGTATAGGGTATAACAAACTGACATTTTCTTCATATTAAGAAACAAAATATTTATTTCATGAATAACTAAGAATGTAGAACAAATATATTTAAAATAAAAAAAATAGCCATAAAACTGAAAGATATTTTCTTCACGGGTAAAAAAAAAAGGAAAAATATAAAAAAATAACATTCTCTTAGTGGACAAAGCTAAAGGCACAGCCTTTGTTATGTAAATTTAAAAATTATTTTGAAACTTGATTAATATTTAGTTGGCAATCCTTTTTGTTTAGTAACTGCCTTTAGTCTATTTGGCATGGAGTGGATTAATTTTTTTTTTGTTGCATTTTCGCCAATGTTAAGCCATTCTTCCATTAACGCTGCTTAAGTTCAGCTTTTTTTGCCATCGTGCGCTTTCGAACTCTTTTGTCGTATTATACGCAAGCCATATACATATGCACGTCATGAGCTGTATGTTGCGGGTCATTGTCCTGCTGGAATGTAATTGACTCAGGTAAGTTTAGTTTTCCTGCGCTTTTCTTAAGATTTTCCTTCGAAATGTTTAGGTAAACTGTCCTGTCCTGCAGCATATGCGGCGACACATGCAGTATTCGTCTTTCGCCATCAGGGCGAAAAATATTAAATTTACTCTCGTCTGGGAAGAGAACATGGTCCCAGAAACGACTTCTGATTGATGGTAGCACATGTTAATGGTTTGCGTCTAGCCACATGTGAGTTGTACCCAGCTTCATGCACCAATCTTCAAACAGTTTAAGAGTGTACGTCCTTACCAAAATCTTTCTTTTCTTTTCGGGTTATTTGGGTACGTTTTCTCTCGGCTAGTTTACGCGGACGACCACTTCGCTTGCACTTTCAAAGTTAGTTTCGCCTTTAAAACGATTTACCATTGCTGTAATGGTAAAACGGCTACGATACATTAATTCCCCGATCTCCGCAAAAGATTTGCCTTGATTATGAAAATGTAGAATTAATTTGCGCTGTGATTCTGTAGTTTCACTTTGTTTTGGGCTGATTGTTAAAAAATAGTCCAAAAAATTGTGCCTATAACTTTGTCCACCGTAAATTGTTCCTTTTCGTACATTTCATTTGCTGCAAGTTGAACGAAGCTGTTTAAGAAAAAGCACTTATGCACTTTTTCGAAAATTGTTTTTTTTTATATATATTCTGAATTATATATTTAAAAAAAAATCCGCTCCGTAGGGTTACATTGCAGAAAAAGGTGAATCGAAATCAAAAATCCCAAAAGAGGGAACTATGTGAGGTGTAGAGTAATTTGAATGGAACAGTGGCAATTCGCCCCACTGCGCGACGTTTAAGATTGAGATTTCATGGCATTTTGTTAAGTGTTTTAAAGAGATTTTTATGCAAACGGTGTTGACTTATGATTCCAGTAATAAAATAAAGCTTTCAAGTGACCACTGTATTACACAATATAATTATATTTTCATTTTCTCACTGATCTTTATTTCCAACTAGCTGGACCCGGCAAACGTTGTTTTGCCCTCAATGAATTTTTTTATTTTAGTTAGAATCTGTATACATCTATATAAAAAAAATGTTTGTGCATTTGTTAATATTAATTGAAAACTGTTAAAGAAAAACCATGTTTTTTTATGAAAATGAAAATAAATATTTATTGTAACATAAGAATGACCAATATATTTCTATTATAGTAATGCTAAAGAGTGAACAATATTTTTACTTTCATTATTCTCACAGTAAATGAATAAATTTTCTGGCTTTCCAACACGGGAACATGCCACATATAGTTGTTCGTGGGAAAAACAACTGTTTTCGAAGTCCAAACCACATATTTGCAATGATTATCCTTGAGATTTATTAATGATCATGGAAAAGTCCAATCTGATCGGAAATTGCAATCTTTTGAATGTTATCGGTGTGTCGGTAGGAATCATAGGTATTCTTGGCAGCAAAACATGTTCTCCTTTAAATTTGCCTTTGAGAATTGTGGCCTCAATAACATTGGGCATTATTCTCTCAACAATTAACCTGGTTACATTACATAGTCTCGGAGCGTTGAGGTTACGTAGCAAAATTATTGGAGAACCAACCAGTGAATTCAAAAATTCTATTGGATAATTGACTGCTTCATTTTTTTCAACAACACTATCCAGAGATTTTAAAGAAAACGTTTCACAATGAATCATGTCCTGAATAACAACATTAATATTATCGTCATCGACATTGACATTTTTGCGGGGAAAATAGCTCTTTCACTTAACCAATCATGGTTACGATATTGATTTTGAAAGTCGGGGAATACATTTTCAATTAATTCATCGTTTGACGATATAAATTGACAAAAATCTTGTGGATATTTTAATAGTTTGACTGGTTGGGTTAATATTGATTTTACCATTGCCAAGATCAAGTAGTTGTTTTGAAAATTGGTTTGTAATCGTACTCGCATGTTTGTTGTTAATTTTATAGTTTGAACGCTACTCCATAACATTGATGATTTTCAGCAGGCAGTTATTTCGTCAGCATAGGTTGATTTTGGTATGAGTGGCAATGTTTGACGAAGATCTCCAGATAATAAAATGAGAGCTCCACCAAAAAGTCTTTCATTGCCTTTCAAATCTTTTAAAGTTCTATGTAATGCTTCTAAGGAATGTTTGTGAGCCATGGTACATTCATCCCAAATAATAATAATAATGCATTTTTGCAGAACTTTTGCCATACTGGAATGTTTTTTGATATTACAGACGGCATTCTCATTTGTTTGTATGTTTAACGGTGATTTGAGTGCTGAATGAGCAGTGCTACCACCATGCAATAATGTAGCGGCTTTTTCCTTCTTTTTGGTTAGAATATTTATATATAAAAACGTTTGTGAATTTTGTAACTTATAAAATTTATATAAATTTGACAGCTCATTATTTTTCGAACGACAGCGCCATCTACCGGGACCAATAAAAAATGTTTGGCATCATCTAACATACATATATGTACATTCTTAGTTTCATTAAAATCGCACCGTAAATAAGAATATTCGAAATAACTTAACCCCAGCGCCACCTATCGGGTCCACTTACACATAAAAAATTTCTTATGACGAAACATACACACGTTCTGAATTGAAGTCAAATCGCGCTGAAAATAAGAATTTTGTTTATAACTTGACCCCCAACGCCAGCTAGAGGGTTAAAACTAAAAAGAAACACAGAAGAGCTCGAACCAAACCTATGGTGCAAATCTTACCTCGACAGCTCTTATGGTTCCGGAGATCATTCGTTACAAACAAATGCACCAACGTTTTTATATATACAGATTGAAAGCAGATTAATAATTATAATTTAAGGTAAAATGGGGCGAAAAAGGGGGATTTGGTAATAAAAAAATGTATGGCTACCTTACCTGTAGATAAAACATGTATAAAACTTTAGGTAAATACATATTACAAAAAAAGTATTTTGTATAGCAAACATTGTTAGTGGTATAAGTAAGTATCTGAATTAAAAAAAGGGGGCGGTGAAGTGGGCGTGGTTCATAGTTATAAGGCGACGTTAACAGTATTAAGAGCAATATACTACCATATAAGAAAAAATCCGTTGGAAGGAACAAATTTGTACAGAGAACAAAAAGTTTAAAACTTTCAAACAAAATTTGGCGTGAAAAGGGGCGTGAAAGGGGGCGTAGCGTAAGAAACGTTTATTTCTACCTCGCCTGGAGTATAATGTGTATACAATTTGAAGTAAATCTGTTAAAAACTACTGGGAGCAATTACATAATTTTAAAAAAGTGGGCTTAAAAGTGGGCGTGGTCGAAAAAAAGTAACCTATTAATCATGTCAGAGTCCCAGTTAAATGCTGTGAAAATTTCAGGAAGATCGGTCCAGAGGTTTGGTCTCCTATAAGGTACAAACAAACAAATAAACAAACACACATTCCATTTTATATATATACTAGCTGAGTCCGGTCCGCGTTGCTGGCCCGAAGAAAACATCTGGATTTTATATTGCATCTAAATTTTAATACCGAGTGTCGGGCAAAAGTAAAGCACGAACTCCCTCGAAAATTTTAGCAAATATCTAGGTACAATACTAAAATTTGATTTCGCCATGCCCCTCCGCCCACAGATCAAAAATCAAATATCAGACTACAGTGTAAAAATCTATAATTTTTAATATTTTTGAGATTATAATTAAGCACAAGGTTTTAAGTTTCAAGGCGCCACGTTGTTTATTTATTTTTTTTCTTTTTTTGGAACCATCAAAATTAAACGATCTCAGTGAATTTGTAAACATGGAAAATATTAGTCAGCGTTATGTACTTCAATACTTTCATTTGAAAGGTCTCAGTCTAACGAATATTAAAGCGGCGCTAGATTCTACTCCGGGGGAGTCTGCTCTTTCGTTTACGACTATAAAATATTGGGTGATAGAGTTTAAACGAGGCCGTACGAGCTGCCAAGACGAACACCTTAGTGGTCGACCAATTGAGGTGGCTACGTCAGAAACGAGACAAAATGAGACATGGGTTCACCACTTCGCACCTGTGCTAAGCAAACATTGAAAACAGTGAACTGAAATGAGAGAATGAGATGCGCGTAGGCTAAATTTTATCGATTACCTTCAAAAAGGAAAAATAATCAACGGCGAGTTTTATGCTAACTTATTTTTTTTTTTTTTATTTATTTAAACTATCATCGTTAACAGTTAAAAATATATAAATAATGTTAAAAATATATTGTTTGAGATATAACTAATATATTGCAGCAAATATAAACTAATTACAATATAGGGAAAAGGGTGATTTGAAATTTACAGTGCAGTGTTTAGGTGATAAAATTAAGAAAAAATGGCCGCATTTGGCGAAAAAGAAAGTTTTTTTCATTAAGACAATGTAACAAATCAACACATCCACTCTTGCGATGGCAAAAATCCATGAATTCGAAATTCGAATTGCTTCACCACGTACAGTGAACATCAAAATAAAATAAACACCTTAGTTCCTCATATTAAAAGTTTTATTAAAATGAAGTAATTAACACAAAATCAAAAATAAATATAAGGAATTCAACAATTATTTAATTATAGCTGAACTCAATAAAAAAATTAAACAGAAGCATTACAAAACAGAAATAAATGCACTTTATTTGAAAATGACCAAATTTTACGCGTGAAAAAAAAAGTAAACAGCAAAGAAAAGCAACAGAACTTCAATACAAAAAGTAAACTTTTAAAATTTTTTAATATTTGGTTTATTTTCATTTGTCCTTAAGCCCCTTATGTAGTCTTCTAGGCAGCGACTCGACAATTTTTTTTTTTTGTTATATCGGGGGAGATTATATTCCATTCTTTCTTTTGAGGCATCTTTAAGTTTGCCTTGCTTGAAAAAGCCATTCGACCTATTTTTCTGTCAAGATTTTCCCACAAATGTTCGATTGGGTTAAGGTCCGGGGACTGCAACGGTTGATCATGTGTCTTAGGAGTCCGGTACAGTAGCCACTCTTTCACAATTTTAGATGTAAGCTTTAGATCGTTGTCCTGTTGGAAGATCCTATTTCCAGCCATGCCTCATTTCTCGACGCTAGGGCCAACATTGTCATTCAAAATGATTAAGTAATTCATTTGGTGCATAGTGGAGTAAATAAAAACATAATTACCAACACCTGTTCCCGCCATATGGCCCCAAAACATAAATGAAGTCCCATTGTATATAACAGTTTTAGTAACACACTTTTCTTTGCGTGTTTCATTCTTAGCACGCCATATTTTTGGGGGCTTTTTCGCGCCGAAAATTTCGAATTTCCTCTTATCTGTATATAATATGGTTTCCTACAAAGATAGAACCTAATTTTTCTACTTTTTATCGAAATTCATTAGCTTGCTCTGATTCGCCTTGGATATGTATGGTTTCTTGCATGGTATCCTTCCATGTAGACCATTTTTGTGAAGCGATCTCCTAACTGTACTCGAACTTACTGGTTTGCCTGATATCTGCGTTATGTTTTCTGATAACTTAACTGCACTTTAGGCTGAATATGTCTATACTTCTCTTACTACAGCTCTAACTTCAGTACCACTAAGCTGCTTTGGGCATCCAGATCTCGTTAAATCTTCAACCTGATGGTGTTTGGCGCATTCATCAACTACTTTTTTTATTGTGCAGAGGTTCTACCCCACAATTTCGCCAATTTCACGCAAAGATTTACATTTTTCTTTTTAATCTAAAATATTTTCCGAGTATAAACCGACATTTGCTTTCCCATAGTGAGAATATTTGCTTTTACATCTTTTTAGCTATTATTAATTAGTACAAATCAACTTTAAATGATTTTTAGTAAAGTAGAACACATGATCAGTACACATTTGTCACAAAAAGTTAAAAAAGCGTAAGTAAGTGTTACCACTGTTTACTTTTTTTTGACGCGTAAAATCTGATGCATTTTCACTTTCGAGAGATTTGTGCAATATTCCCAATTGATTTAATTTCATGTTTTATAGTAGTCAATCTCTAAATGGTATAGTACTAATATTACTTTTTATCGTAATTCAATAATAATTTTGTGAAAGATTAAAAATACTTATTCGCCAGACTTAGCTCCCTCGGATAATTTTCTATTTCCAAGCTTGAAAAAATGGCTCGGTGATAAAATAAACTTTGCCAACAATGAAGAGCTGTAGTCTGCGGTTGATGGCTATTTTAAGGCTATTTTGGAAGCGCCCTCGTACCATATATGATTTAAATTTTTTTAGAACTTTCTGTTAAGTACTTAAGATGAACAAATAATATTTACCCTTTTGTGGCGAAATTATTTTTTTTTTTTTATTTATTTTATTTATTATTTATTATTGTAATTCTAGCACAACAAGACATAAGTCTTATATATTATAGTGCTAGAGGATAGTTGACAATAGTACTGAAGATTAACAAATACAAATATTAATATTATGTATAACTATTTTGAGTACATTAAATTATTTCGTTTTACGTTATATGGAATTAAATGGAATTAAATAATTTTGAAGTCTGAGCACTTTTTATGCTTTGAATTATTTTGCAGTTCTGGATAGTCATCTATTAAGTTTATCAAAGTTTACAAACAAAAACAAGAATCCACAGCAATAACAAGTGTTGCAAAAGTCTTGTTGGTAACCCGGATTTTAAAGACTTTTTAAATAACGGGCAATCAGCAAAAACTAGTTGGAGTATGGACTACTTTTAAATTTAGTTTAAACATTCATTTATTCACAAACATTTTTTTTGCGCATTCGGTCGAATGTTGGTATGATGATGATGATGATGACGATAATGATGATAATGATGATGATGATGATGATTTTAGATTAATAGTTAAGTATTTATAAAAACCAACTAACACACTATCAGTCAGTCAGTTAAGTTTAGTTAAATGTTTTCTCTATGGAATGCAACTGACTTGAATGAATGCAACAGATTCAAGTTAGTCGGATTAGCAAAAGAGTGCAAGGAGCAGCAGCAGCTCCACCAATTCATGTACAAAGCAGTTACATTCATAAACATGAACGGGTTATGTTTGCAAAAAAAAACAAAGAAGAATGCCAACAATCACGAATTTATTGAAGAAAAATATAAAAACAACAAATAACACCCACATTTTAACAACAACGACGATTAGTGTCAATTCCATAATCTTGTTATTGTTAAAATGAAAAAAAAAAAAAATATTTGTAATTTTTTATGAAAAAAAAGAATTGCTTGAGAGAAAGCATTTATAAACCATGTTTATTAGTTTTTAGCACATTATGAAAAGTTTCATTAGGATTGGGCATTAAGAGTTTCGGATTACTTTTTTTTCGTATCATATCAAAGTTTCAAAGGGATCTGCGGGTGAACATCTCTGGCCGAAAAACAGGAAGCCTGACACAATTTTCACTTAGTTGTATCTTAAAATTTAAGCGAACACAGGCATAGGAAGGCTGGCTACAAATATTTCAGAGTCGAGAAAGAAATTTAAATTGTACAACAAAAGACATATGGAAGATTTTGTACAACCCCCGAGACAAGATTACCATGTTGTTGATACTAAGGAAATATAAGAAGTAATACAAGAGCAAAAAGCATTCCAAGTTTCTTGTCTGGCAAGCAGTTCATAGTTGAGGCTTAAGACGCATGCATTTGCAGATTCAATTAACACCGAAGTCATTCGAATGATTAGAAACACCGAATGAACCACATTTAAAAAAATGTCCAGAGTAAACTGTTTGGCCAATTTCGACCTTGATGTAGCGACAAGCTTTGATGAGGTGTTACAATAGAATATATTTTTTCACAATAGAACCAAATCCTCCAAACTGTTCGGAGCTAAAGCCAACAGAAATATAACAATAAACATTTTCATTATAGACTCAAATCCTCTCCGCTAATTACAAAGTTGACACAAACCCTCTCCAGTTACTTCAGATACAAGCTATATATACTACTATAATATTAATAGGCTAGGCGATTTCTTGTGACCGATGTTTTCTTCTACCGTTTTATCTCGATTTTGACCAAACCTATATTATTTGAAAGGTATTTCTTTTTAACCGTTTTGCAGATTTGCAGATTTTTAAATTTTAAATTTTCCTTTATTTTGAGTAAATTGCATTTAAAGTTGCTACTAATACATACATAAAATTATACAATGCTATGTGTGTGTTTATTAAATTTTTTAATGTGTTTGTATAAAAATGAGTTTGTTTTTGTGTTGATTTGTGAATTGGCTATAATTGATTAGCATACCTTTAGGGTGTTTATTTAATTGAAAAATAAAATTTCCTAGAATTTGCGCTCGAATTTCGAGGGCTGGAATCTGCTAGTTTTAATATATTGCTGTATAACTTAAACATGAGAGAATTTTTTAGTTACTTTAGCATACTGAAGGAACACATTATTTAAAGTATTGTGCCTCGAAGCTATGACATTTCCCTATATTTCAGGTAATTTATGGATTCTTTGCTTAAAAAACAGCTGCTCATTTTTTGAGGCTAAGAACGAATGCTACATTCAATTAAAGTTAAGCCTGTCTCCAATGATAATTGCAAGCAGGCCTGTGGAGTCATCAAAAAAAGTTCCAACTCCGACTCCTACTTCAAATCTGACTCCGATGCTAAATGTATATGGACATATTTTTAAAAGCAGTGATAATTATACTGTGGGTAATTGATGCCAATGAATCAATATGGCAAATCTAAAATAAAAAATAACTCTGCATTTGTCTTTTAATAGGATAGCCTCAATAATATCTGGCTTCATTGAGGCTCTCATATCGGATCTGATGATTCTGAGTGCAGAATATAATAATTATATGGACACTTGTTTCGGTGGCAATGCCATGATGCAATGATCAGAGCAGCACCTTTTGCAATTTTTTTTTTTCCTAAATTTGAAGAACGGTCTAATTTCTCTACCTCCTTTAATGCCCGGTAAAAGTCTATTTTAAATGTTGGAGTTTCTGTGTCTCCGCTACTTTCTACTAAATTTAAGCGACGACGCTTGGACTGCCCGTGTTCATCAAAATTTTTTTTAAAATCATCATGTGTATATAAGTATTTTTTTAATTTTTATTAATTATTAATTTTTATTAAAATAATCTAACCCATAAAAACAAAGTTTTTATTCAAACTCTTTCTTTCCTTGTGCATATGAGTTTTGAATATCTCCGTGACTGTGCATGACTGTGTGTGACTATCTTAAAATTAATCTTTGGCCACAACAAGTCTATGGACAAAGTTTCAGATCGATCGGATGAAGAGAAATGAGGTTTTAATCTCTCCGTGACTATGCGTGACTATGTTAAAATTAATCTTTTTCACAGCAAGTGTATCGACGAAGTTTCAGATCGATCGGATGAGGGGAATGACATTTAGATCACTCCGTGACTGTGCGTGACTATGCACAACTGCCCCAAAATTAATCTGTAGTCACAACAAGACTATGGCCCAAGTTGCAGATCAATTGGATAAGGGGGAATTGGGTTGCCCCTCGACAGTTAAAAGAGTTTAAAAATATATAAAATCATCTATAATATTAATAGGCTAGGCGATTTCTTGTGACCCCTGTTTTGTTCTACCGTTTTATCCCGATTTTGACCAAATGTATTTTATTTGAAAGGTATTTTATTTTAGCCGCTTTGCAGATTTACAGATTTTTAAATTTTTTCCTTTATTTTGAGTAAATTGCTATACATATGCTATGTGTGTTTTATTAAATTTGTTAATGTGTTTGTTAATGAGTTTGTTATCTTCATTCACAATAATAATAAACCACAAAAGTGTTGGTTTCTGAATTGGCTAAGTTGAAAAATAAAGTTACCTAGAAATTGCACTCGAATTTCGAGCGCTGGAATTTACTAGTTATATTAATATACTGGCTAATAGCTACTCACATGAAACATAAACGCCACTTTGACATTCAGTTTTCAATGTAATTATTTCTTTTTTTTTAATAAGAAATTAACTAAAACACTAGACCTATAATATATAACAGGCATGGGCAAATGCGGCCCCATATAAATTTAAAATTTAAAAAAAAAAAAAAAAAAGAATTTTAAACACGTAAGAAAAGTATAGTCGGTCTAGCCCGAGTATACGATACCCCATACCATGGTTTAGAGACCCTATCTCTTATGTCCAACTAATTAGATATAGAAAATAAGCATAAACCAAATTTAGTTGGCATTGTTATTAATTTTTTTGGCTGCAGATATGAAAAAGTTCATATCGGGTGCTATATTTATATGGGAACTAGGTCGAAAAATGGACCGATCCTGACCATATTTGGTAAAGTCACTTATATTTTGAAAAAATATATACAAATCAAATTTGAAAAAAATCTGTGCAATATTTTTGTTTATTGATAGATTTAAGTGAAGATCGGGAAGCAGCTCTTTATGGGGCCTATGATTAAGAATTGTCCTACAGGGCTTATTTTTGGAAAGGCGGACGGACAGACGAATATTTGTGCGGCACATTTTAACCGCTTAAATCCCTGTTTTAATGGTGTTTTTGCTCTTTTTAAAAGAAGGACAAAAATGACCCATATCTTGAGGTGTTAAAGGGTTAACATATTATACAAAAAATGTTCTCCGTAACATCGGTATTTTTTTTTTTTTTTTGCTATTTTGTTTGAAAGTGGATATTTGTACAGAAATATAATAGTGCGGCCCACCGTTAGTAGGTGAAATTCAAAATTTGGCCCAACAAGCCACTTACGTGCCCACCCCTGATATATAATATGAACTATAATATTACATATAACATAAACAAATCAATTTTAATTAAATTTTTATGCTGAATATTGTTCAAATTAAATTAAATTAACCAGAAACCTTAAAAAAAAACAAACACCAATTTTCAACTTGATGAATTACCGATTATTAGTTCTGCTAATGCAATTTACACTCTTGCTCTTACTAATAAATAAAATACCAAAAAAATTTAAATTATGAAACACTTTAATATTATTTAATTTAAGTACTCACATAAAATATATTAAAATCTAATTATTCACAGTGATCTGATAAATATTACTTCGCTAATTTTGAAATTTTTTATAAATATTTTTAAAATATTTTAAAAATATTTTTAAAATATTTTAAAAATATTTTAAAAATTATTTGAATTTTTCATGCACGTGCAATAACGAAAAATTTTGGAGTCGGAGTCGCGAGTTTTTGTAGCGACTCCGACTACGATTTCGGTACAAACACCGCGACTCTACAGCCCTGGTTAGAAGGATCAAGGTGGGTGGGTTAGAAATTCCAATCCGATGTGACCGTACATTGTTATGATGAAAAAAAAACCAAGTAAAAAAATTATAATCGGTCTTGACCGACTTTGCGATACCCTATGCCATGCATTTAGAGAATTGATCTTAGGTCGAACTAATTGGGTATAGAAAATAAGCATAAACCAAATCTGAGTGGAATATTTATTATATAAATTTTTAGCAAAAACATTTATAAACCAAATTTGAGAAAATCTGATAGGTTTAAGTGAAGAACGGGAAGCAGCTTTATATGGGGGGCTATGGCTAAGAATTTTATTAAAGGACCATTTTTAATCGGTTTAAACGCATAGATAGTGTTCGGTACAGCTTTTGATATTTTCTCTTGCTTTCAGCAGCTTATTTTGCACCACGCCCTTCTGAATCCTATCAAATACATTACCTTGGTACCAAGGATATTTGTCTTTGGCATTATTGTTCCGCGGTGGCCGGGAATTTACATACGATATCTTACGCTTCGGCTTGTCATAACGAATCCACTTTTGGAGTTGACACGTGACTGTCATGAGAGAAGAACATATAGCGGAGTTAAATAATTTAAAATTTTTTTCAATTTTTTTTTGTGCTTTTTTATATTATTCAACCCATTACATTATTGCGTTATTGTTTTAAGTAGAGAAAAAGACTCTTAAACAACAAATTATAAAAAAACAACAGCTTAAAAACTATGAGTGAGCTTAATGCTCCAAACTCATTAGTTAAAAATATTAAAAACAACATAAATAATAAATATAAACACAAAATAATGCAAAAACAGAAAATAACAGATAAAGAAAAAATTGCTCGTTAAAGGTGCTATTACATGATGTGTTTTTTACATATGTGCTGTCAAATTTTCCCACAACAAAAGTTGTACACATCGTGTGATACATATGAAACATTGTTTATGTACAATACATGAGGAAAGCCACATGTACATTTTTCAATTAGAACAGGTTCTATTTTTGCATGACAAACATATGAAAATACAACACTGCTTGTGGCGAAAGAAAAACAGAGTAAATTTTAAAGATTAATATTGAAAGAAAAATGAATTGTTTAGTATTAATTAACAATTAAAAAATATATAACCTTTTTTTTAACAATAAATTTTTGTAAATTCACAAATTAAATCAGCTGTTGTTTACATTTAGAGGTTATGTCATACGGAAATACATATGCACGTGTGATAGCAAAAATTATGAATCGTATGTAAAAGACAATTTTGACAGACATGAGGAATTTCATATGGATAAAAAAAGTGACAGTACATATGTAAAAAACACATCATGTAATAGCACCTTAAGTGAGACAATGGCTAAACAACTAAAAAACAATTATTATGCTATTCTTGATAACGACAGAGAGTGGAATCAAGAATATCTACAAAAAATTTAAAGATCATGTGCAAGAGAACGAAACTATACAATAAATAATAGCTTAAACACTGAGTGTAACAAAAAAAATTAAAATATAACAAACAACAACTAATTCAAAAAATACAAAAAAAAATCCCACCTATGAATATATTCGATGTGGAATCCAATGAACTCATAAATTTTATTAAAAAAAGGTCTAAAAATAAATGACTTTGAAATTAGGAAAGTTTAGAAATAAGAAAATATCTCTTTATGTCTCATTCATTTACAAACAAGCAAGAAAATTATAGTAGGTCTGGACCGACTATACGATAACCTATACCATGATTAAGAGACCCTAACTCTTCGGTCCAACTCATTGGATATAGAAAATAAGCATAAACCAAATTTGAGTGCCATTGTTATTAATTTTTTTTGGCTGCAGATATGAAAAAGTTCATATCGCAAGCTATGTCTATATGGGGACTAGGTCCAAAAATGGGCCGATCTTGACCATGGTTGGTAAAGTCTCTTGTATTTTGCGAAAATATATACAAACAAAATTTGAGATGAATCAGTGCAATATTTCTGTTTTTTGATAGATTTAAGTGAAGATCGGGAAGCAGCTCTATATGGGGCCCATGACTAAGAGTTGTCCCATAGGGATTATTTTTGGACTATTAATTAATGGATGTAATAAACACATACAGACCCAATTTGACTAAGATCTATGTGATAGTTTGGATCTTATGGCAATTTAAGTCGATTTCATAGGGGTAATTTGTATGGGGACTAGGTCTGAACATGGACCGATTTTCACCAATTTCAATAGCGTTCATCCTATGGCCGATTGAAGCTTAAATACCAAATTTCATCGAAATATATTCATATTTGCGACCTGTAGTTTGATTAGAAGGTCTACATAGACACACAGACGGACGGACGGACATCACTAAAATGACTCAGAAAGTGATTCTGAGCTGATCGGTATAATAAAAGATGGGTCTAGGTCAAATATTTTTGGTAGTTACAAACAGCAGCACAAAGTCATTATATCCAAACCACACAGTGGTATAGGGTATAAAAAACAAACACAAATTTTTTTACTTTTACTCCTAAAAATATAAAAACAAAAACTTATTTATTAAAGGCCTAAGTGCCAATATTGATCCAAACGAAATTTTCGATGATTTAATTTCCGAAATGAAAATTTAAAATTTACAAAGGTTAGTAAATTCACTACAAAAAAATCTGTTAGTGGTAGCTATGATTTTTTTTTATTTATTTATTTATTTATTTAAAGTCTATGGAATTAAAAATGTCCTTACAGATATATATTTAGCAGAGTTCAGAAAAAAACACACACTGAATAAAAAACTCGTACATATATGTAAACAAACATAACTTAGACCAACACACACATATTTTTATTTTCATATCAATTATGTTTGTTTTTAAATTTTCTTCGGTGCCCAACACAACCATGACTGTGTTCGTTTTAATATTTCGTTATTTACACGAACATTTTTCTATCACGTACTTTTTTTTTCAATCACACATAAAGCACACATTTTTGAGTGTTGCTTTATTTGAAGTTCATGTTCTGCTACGTGTAATGAAAAAAAACACAGAACATGTACAATAAACAGGTTCGAGTTCAGTTATATTTTAAACACGACTTAAAATATAACTGAACTCGAACCTGTTTATTGTACATGTTGTGTTTTTTCTCACTACACGAGCCACAACACGACTTAAAATATAACTGAACTCGAACCTGTTCATTGTACATGTTCTGTGTTTTTTTCCATTACACGTAGCAGAACATGAACTTCAAATAAAGCAACACTCAAAAATGTGTGCTTTATGTGTGATTGAAACAAAAAGTATGTGATACAAAAATGTTCGTGTAAATAACGAAATATTAAAACGAACACAGTCATGGTTGTGTTGGGCACCGTAGAAAATTTTGAAACGCACATAATTGATATGAAAATAAAGATATGTGTTGGCTGCTTTTGAACAGAACATTGTATGTTTCGTGTGTGTATTTTCTGAACCTTGATATTTAGTGTATAAAATACATATAACAAATAAAATAAATGACGATTTAATTATTTAGATATAGAATAATTTTACGTTTCAAAGATTCTTTATTTACGGACAAATCTATGATGTGGTTAATTCCATTAAATTGCTCACACAACCGGCGAAATGGAGTATTATTAGCATAGTTAAATCGAAAATAATTAATATTTAAAAGCTTAAAGTTTCTAGTACATCTCGATGGTATATTAATTTGAATAGCAGATTCCAGCGCTCGAAATTCGAGTGCAGTTTCTAGGCAATTTTATTTTTCAACTTAGCCAATTCACAAACTAACACTTTTTTGTTTTATTATTATTGTGAATGAATATAACAAACTCATTAACAAATTTAATAAACACACACATAGCATAAGTATAATTTTATGTATGTGTTAGTAGCAAATTTAAATGCAATTCGCTCAAAATAAAGGAAAAAATTTTAATAATTTGTAAATATGCAAAACGACTAAAAAGAAATACCTTTCAAATAATATACGTTTGGTCAAAATCGGGATAAAACGGTAGAACCAAACATCGGTCACAAGAAATCGCCTAGCCTATTAATATTATAGATTCTACTTCACAAGTATTTGGAGTCAATGTCGCCATGGAATAAACTGAGTAGAAAGGAAATACTAAGCATTGTTCTACGACTTTTCAGTGTCGGTAACTTGATTAGAGCAAATCCGGATTCATAAGAGAGTAAGGCACGGGACTTCCAACCAAGTCCACGTAGACAGAATAAAAGAAATTGTTTCTGGACAGATTCGACGAAATTTATATGAATAATGTAACACGGATCCCATATTATAGAACCATATTCCAGGATCGGACGAACCAGGGATGTATATAGTTGCTTGGTTACATATGGATTAGAAAATTCTTTACTCCATCGCTTTATTAATCCAAGAATGCCATAAGCTTTGTTTATTGCTGAAGAGATATGCGGACGAAAGTTTAATCTATAATCTAATAAAATGCCAAGATCTGAGAATGTACCAACGGATTCCAATTCACTTTCATTCACAAAATAAGTAGTATGTAGATGATTACATCTGTAAAAGGACATATGCTTGCATTTTTTTTTTATATTGAGCTCCATAAGGTTTACATCACCATCCACAAAAATTATTTAAATCGCATTGTAGCAAAAAATTTTGAAAGTAATTTTGAAGAGAGGATAATAGTTTGACATCATCAGCGTATAAGAGAATTTTAGAGTGTTGAATAACAGAAGGGAGATCATTGATAAATAAAGTAAAAAGTACTGGACCTTGATTTTTTTAGAGACAGCGTTTCTAAATTTAACCCGCTGAAACTTGTTCGTTAAATAGCATTTTAATCAAAAAACTAAAGAATTACTGAAACCCATAGAATTCAGCTTGTATAATATTAAATCATGATTCACCTTATCAAAATTTTTATTAAAGTCGGTGTAAATTACATCAGTTTGCATACAATCTCTAAATCCGTTATTTATAATTGTAGTGAGTTCCAGAACGTTGGTGATAGTAGAACGAGATTTACGAAAGTCGTATTGATATGGAGAAACCATGGATGAAACTTGATGAGGTAATGAGTCTGTTATAATTTTTTCTAAAAGTTTGGGGATTTCACTCAATTTTGCGATGCCTATGTAGTTAGACATTGACCTTATTGGCTGATCTATAATATTAATAGGCTAGGCGATTTCTTGTGACCGATGTTTGGTTCTACCATTTTATCCCGATTTTGACCACACGTATATTATTTTAAGCCGTTTTTCAGATTTACAGATTTTTAAATTTTTTCATTTATTTTGAGTAAATTGCATTTAAAGTTGCTACTAACACATACATAAAATTATACATATGCTATGTGTGTTTTATTAAATTTGTTAATGTGTTTGTTCCCTGCAAACATTTTTGAGATTTTTTGGCGATTGCTTGTTTGGCGATGATTACGCGATCCTTCTCAGGGAATACGAATCGCTAACCATCGCCTACACCTTACAACTAAGCGAAGAGTACGCGAGCGTACACAAGTAAGTCAATTTTTTTTCTAAAAACACATAATTCTGACAACAATTTTGATGTGAATCGCGCACCATCGCCTACGCCTTGAAACTAAGCGATGAATACGCGAGCGTACACAAGTAACGGCAAATCTTTCTCACAATAGTCAAAATATTGTGGCATTCTTTATCGTTTTGAGATGAGTCATCAGTGTTTTTTCATAACTTTCGATAGAATTTTTTTTGTCTTGTTTTGTTAAGGTAACGGGAAAATATTTGGTTTCAAGGGCAATTAGCAAAATTTTCATTTAAGTTGAGCAAGTGATTTGTGAAGGGTGGGTTTATTCAAATAATTCATATAAATAATATTAAATACATCGAAAATATTAAAAGAAATATTTTAATAGAAGTAAAAGTGAAGAAAAGAAGTAAAAATTACAATAATATAATTAAAGCTTTAAACATTCTCAAACGCCGTAAATTCGTCCACTAATCGCCGTCGAGTTATTGCTTTTAGGTACACATCACGAATGCAAAGCGATCATGCAAACATTTTCGATCGCCAAATAATCGCTTGCGAATCTCCGATAAGATGTCTAAAATCGCGGCGAGCAATCACGTGCGATCTAAAAGTTATCTTCAGGCGATTCGCGAAAACGATCGCCTGTGTGCCTGATGCGACTCGCCAATGGGGATTCGCCAGCGAATCAGTATTAGAGAGTCGCCTACGAATCAATATTAGCAAATCGCATACGAATCACTATTCGCGAGCCGCCGGCAAATCGCTTCTGGCAAATCGCCTACGAATACGTATTCGCGAATCGCCGGCGGAACCTCAATGGCGAATCGCATCAGGCACACAAGCGATCGTTTTCGCGAATCGCCTGAAGATAACTTTTAGATCGCACGCGATTGCTCGCCGCGATTTTAGACATCTTATCGGAGATTCGCGAGCGATGATTTGGCGATCGAAAATGTTTGCAGGGTTAATGAGTTTGTTATCTTCATTCACAATAATAACAAACCATAAAAGTATTGGTTTGTTAATTGGCTAAGTTGAAAAAAAAGCTGCCTAGAAATGGCACTCGAATTTCGAGCGCTGGAATCTGCTAGTTTATATAAAGGGATGATATAAGATTCCTTCCATAGAGATGGTAAATATCCTGTACGCAAGGACAGTGCTTAAGAATATTATTTGGTATTCCAACAGTACCAGGATTCAAAAGAATTTTTCAGTGTTTTTATATTTCTCAAAAGAGTGATGTTGTTAAGAAAATTTACAATTATTATCGAAGAAGCTTTGGAAATTTCAAAAGGATATTGTACGAATTGATCAAAATCAGCAAAAATATTAAGGGTGTGAAGTTAGCGACGAAAGATAACTACGTTTTTCAAAAATGTTAAATACTTAACAGAGACTGTTAAATTAACAGAATTTTTGTGAAGATAACTACGAAAGTTAAATACGTTTTCCAAATAAGTTGAGGGGTTTAAATATATAGTGGCATTAGTATATTAGGACTAGTAAATTATAAAAAAAATAAAAACAAATTGAATTTTACAAAGAGATCGAAGTAGGAAATATCGTTAAAAAAAACATATCATTTTTTCCCTAGTACTATATGGAAAAACTAAATGACATAATGGGACAAAATGGTTCGATCAGGGGCTTAACCCTATATGATGGTTTATAGACGAGCACTAATAGTTCAGAAAAAGATCAAAAATATGAAAATCGCTCGTTACGTTTTTGAGAAATATCGATTTTAAAAAAAAATGAATTTTTTTTTCTAGTACTATATGGAAAAACTAAATTACATAATTGGACAAAATGGTTCGATCATATTTATCATCCTTTTGTAAACTATTAGTGCTCGTCTATAAACCAGTGAAGGCCGTACCAAACACGCTGGTGCTCGGCTTCTTATATGTATACAGCCGAACGAAAACAAAAATACTCATCAAAGAGTAAAACTAAACAACAATTTCATTCAGTCTTATGAAAGCTTTTGAAAAAAGCAGGTCTATGTCGTATTGCCTTTTGAAATTCATACATATATTTTTTTAATAGGTACACAGAGAATATTTGTTTAAAAGAAACCAAAAATGTTGAGAAAATTTCGAAGACTTGATAAACTAAATTACGCAAAGCAGTTGAATCTGCTGCAAATTAAACATTTTCTATAAATTACATACGTCGCCTCCATTTGACAACACTATTGCTGTCTTTTATGCATTTTTTTTTTAATTTTAAAAAATATCTAGTTACTGCAGGCTGTTAAGTTTTTTTAGTTTTTGGTAACACATCACTTATTAACCTTTGAAATTTTTATCTTTTTAAGTTTTGCTATTTTTTTCTTGTTTTTTAAAGAAATGAATAATTTATTATTACTTATTTGATTTAATAAACTTCAAACTTATGGATAAAAGAGAATTTCTTCACATTTTTTTTTACATTTTCAGAATGTAAGATTTAAAATTTTAAAACAACAAAATATACTTAAAATTTTACCATATCTTCGTGAACTCAACTATTTTCCCTTTTAGTTATTCATAAACACATTCATACAAAATCTACACAAACCCATTTAATATCGGCATTGTGTTACGTCCATGGATTTCGATCAGTGTACAACTAACACATGCTCATAAACACTATTACTAACTCAATTCTCTCAATGGCCACCACTGCTATAAACCCTCATATAGGGCTAAGTCCCTGATCGAACCATTTTGTCCCATTATGTCATTCAGTTTTTCCATATAGTACTTGGGAAAAAATCATATCTTTTTTTAACGATATTTCCTACTTCGATTTTTTTGTAAAATTCAATTTGTTTTTATTTTTTTTTTTTTTTTTATAATTTACTAGTCCTAATATACTAATGCCACTACATATCTAAACCCCTCAACTTATCTGTAAACCGTATTTAATTTTCGTAGTTATCTTCATAAAAACATAAATCATGTTAGTTCAACATTCTCTATATAATGGATAACATTTTGTAGAACGTATTTAACTTTCGTAGTTATCTTCACAAAAATTCTGTTAAATTAACAGTCTCTGTTAAGTATTTAACATTTTTGAAAAAAGTAGTTATCTTTCGTCGCTAACTTCACACCCTTAATATTTTTGCTGATTTTTTTGCTACAACATATTCAATACAAAATTTTGATCAATCCGTACAATATCCTTTTGAAATTTTTTAAAGCTTCTTCGATAATAAATGTAAATATTCTTAACAACATCGCTCTCTTGCGTAATATGAAAACACTGAATAATTCTTTTGATCCTGGCACTGATGGAATACCAAATAATATTCTTAAACACTGTCCTTGCGTACAGGATATTAACCATCTCTATGGAAGGAATCTTATATCATCCCTTTATATAAATCAGCCAATAAGGTCAATGTGTCTGACTACAGAGGCATCGCAAAATTGAGTGCAATCCCAAAACTTTTTGAAAAAATTATAACAGACTCGTTATCTCATCAAGTTTCATCCATGCTTTCTCCATATCAATACGGCTTTCGTAAATCTCGTTCTACTATCACCAACGTTCTGGGACTCACTACAATTATAAATAACGGATTTAGAGATTGTATGCAAAATGATGTAATTTACACCGACTTTAGTAAAGCCTTTGATAAGGTGAATCATGATTTGATAGTATACAAGCTGAATTCTATGGGTTTCAGTAATTCTTTAGTTTTCTGGTTAAAATGCTATTTAACGAACAGGTTTCAGCGGGTTAAATTTAGAAACGCTGTCTCTAAAAAATCGAAGTGTTTTCTGGTGTTCCACAAGATCCAGTATTTTTTACTTTATTTATCAATGATCTCCCTTCTGTTATTCAACACCCTAAAATTCTCTTATACGCTGATGATGTCAAACTATTTTCCTCTCTTCAAAATTACTTTCAACATTTTTTGCTACAATCCGATTTAAATAATTTTTGTGGATGGTGCAATGGAAATCCAGAGTTCAGAAAAAAACACACACTGAATAAAAAACTCGTACATATATGTAAACAAACATAACTTAGACCAACACACACATATTTTTATTTTCATACCAATTATGTTTGTTTTTAAATTTTCTTCGGTGCCCAACACAACCGTGAATGTGTTCGTTTCAATATTTCGTTATTTACACGAACATTTTTGTATCACATACTTTTTATTTCAATCACACATAAAGCACACATTTTTGAGTGTTGCTTTATTTGAAGTTCATGTTCTGGTACTGAAAAAAAACACAGAACATGTACAATAAACAGGTTCGAGTTCAGTTATATTTTAAGTCGTGTTGTGGCTCGTGTAGTAAGAAAAAACAGAACATGTACAATAAACAGGTTCGAGTTCAGTTATATTTTAAGTCGTGTTTTTAAGAAAAAACAGAACATGTACAATAAACAGGTTCGAGTTCAGTTATATTTTAAGTCGTGTTTAAAATATAACTGAACTCGAACCTGTTTATTGTACATGTTCTGTTTTTTCTCATTACACGAGCCACAACACGACTTAAAATATAACTGAACTCGAACCTGTTTATTGTACATGTTCTGTGTTTTTTTTTTCGGTACACGTACCAGAACATGAACTTCAAATAAAGCAACACTCAAAAATGTGTGCCTCATGTGTGATTGAAACAAAAAGTATGTGATACAAAAATGTTCGTGTAAATAACGAAATATTAAAACGAACACAGTCATGGTTGTGTTGGGCACCGTAGAAAATTTAGAAACGCACATAATTGATATGAAAATAAAGATATGTGTTGGCTGCTTTTGAACAGAACATTGTGTGTTTCATGTGTGTATTTTCTGAACCTTGTGGAAACCTTATGGGGGCTCAATATAAAAAAATGCAAGCATATGTCCTATTACACATGTAATCATCTACATACTACTTATTTTGTGAATGAAAGTAAATTGGAATCCGTTGTTACATTCTCAGATCTTGGCATTTTATTAGATTATAGATTAAACTTTCGTCCGCATATATCTTCCACAATAAACAAAGCTTATGGCATTCTTGGATTAATAAAGCGATGGAGTAAAGAATTTTCTAATCCATATGTAGGCAAACAACTATATACATCCCTGGTGCGTCCCATCCTGGAATATGGTTCTATAATATGGGATCCGTGTTACATTATTCATATAAATTTTACCGACACTGAAAAGTCGTAGAACAATGCTTAGTATTTCCTTTCTACTCAGTTTATTCCATGGCAACTTTGACTCCAAGTACTTGTTAAGTAGAATCTATAATATTAATAGGCTAGGCGATTTCTTGTGACCGATGTTTTGTTCTACCGTTTTATCCCGATTTTGACCACACGTATATTATTTGAAAGGTATTTCTTTTAAGCCGTTTTGCAGATTTACAGATTTTTAATTTTTTTCCTTTATTTTGAGTAAATTGCATTTAAACTTGCTACTAACACATAGATAAAATTATACAATGATATGTGTGTGTTTATTAAATTTGTTAATGTGTTTGTAATAAAAATGAGTTTGTTTTTTTTTTTTTGTGTTGATTTGTGAATTGGCTATAGTTGATTAATAATAAAATTTCGTTCTTGCTATACTGTATTGTTAAATAAATAATTAAATAAATTAAATAAAAATAAAATTAATCAGGAAACTTATAAACGACAACTTTGTAATAGATGTCAATACGCATTTTGAAAAAATCTCTCAAATATTGACCATAAGAATTCCTCATATATGTTTTGCGAAGTTAAAAAACAATAAGATCATTACAACCATTAAATATATAAAGCAGTTAATATCTCGCAGAGATGTATGATATTCAAGGTGGAAGCGATTTAAAACTACTGCGCTAAAAAAGATTGCCATACCGCAATGATAAAAGTTAATGACTGCATTAGAAAAGCTAAATCGTTCAATTATTCAAAGCGTTTTGAATCCGCTATGGACTCACGGCTAACCTGGAAAAACGTTCGTGATATTGGTATAGGAAAAGGCATTAAGTGTTGATAGCAGTATTGATGTCAATGAGTTAAACTCAGTCTTCAGTAGACACAACAACAATTCCTCATTTTACAATTTTAACAACGATAATGACTCCATTAATTGTTTTGAATTTTCGTGTGCAACTCATGGAGATGCTTATCTTAGTGTTATTGGTGCTAAGTCTAATGCAATCGGACATGATAATATTTTTTGGTCCTACTTGACCATGCAAAGGCCTTCCATACTGTCGACCACTTAATGCTATGCAATAAGCTGAAACATCTTTTTAATTTCTCTTCATATTACATCCTATCTATCGGGATCATACCCAATCCGTTTACGTGAAAAATAAAATCTCAACAACGTTGAATATTACGAGAGGAGTGCGTGCCCCAGGGATCCATCCTAGGGCCTTTGCTTTTTTCTCTCAATATATGTACGCCGATGACGTACAGTTATTTTTAAGCAGTCCGATTGCTTCAATTACTCACAATATAAGGAAACTCGAAGAGGATTTAAATAATATCCATCGTTGGGTTAGGCCAACCAGCTCTTTTGAAACCCATTAAAATCTAAATGTGTGATGATAAGTAAACGATCTAAACAACCAACCATGGTTCCTGATATTGCAATTAACGGTCAAAAGATTCCTATTGTTTCATCTGCCAAAAATCTAGGTATTATTTTTAACAGCTCTCTATCGTGGTCAAATCATATAAATAATAATGATCAACACAATATTTCACACCTTTGAAAATTAGAATTCTACTTGCCAAAACGTATATAATTCCTCGACTTTTGTACGGCTGTGAAATTTTTACGAATTGCGACTCCTCGAGCAAACGTCGTATAAATGTTGCATATAACATTATTCGTTGTTTTTGGTCTAAGAAGATTTTCTCATATTACTCCCTTCTCTGAAGGGGGCGTGCCGCCCTCGGTCGGGTGAGGTGGGTAAGTATGAGGCGGGGTTCGTTCGTTTAAAATAAATAGTGTCTTTCGCTTCTGTACTATACGCGATTGGAACCGAAGGTTTTTCATTGGTCTTATGCAGTAAAACCGCTTTCAAGCTGCACACTTCTATTTTTGGCTTTAAATTCAATGTTTAAACCGATCAAACAAACATCACGATAAGAAAAAATATAAAAGGTAAAAAAAAGTTTGGCCTGAGAACAATTACTCCGAATAATGTTCCAGTAAACGCTAAAGTCATAAGACGTAGCTTAAACATGAAGGCAGTTACAATATGGACATTCTCAAGTTATACACCCAACCCCGAATTCATAATGAAAAGTTAGCTGCTGTTTACATGTCGCGCTCAACGAAGTTCTTACTAGTCAACCGATTAGCCTTAGTTTTTAGTTAGCACATATTTTATTTATAATAAATTTTTTGTTGTCATCTAATAGCTTTAAAAACAACTCTGAAATTTGTAATGCCAGCATATTTTTGCATTAATGCCACCTGATATAGTGAAAATCAACTCTGTTTAGATTTCAATTTGTGTGATTTCACTCCTTCATTTTTTAAAATTTATATTTACAAATGTTAAGTTTACGACAAAATTATTTTAATTTGAAAATTATGTAAAAAAAATGTTTAAAAGACCCGCAAAGTAAAAAATATTTGTTTGCACTTAAAAATAATTTATATATTTTGTCTTGCTTAGTTTGACACACATCAGCTGTTTTAACATACTTAGGCCCATTTTTTGAGATGTCAGTTAAACTTAGTTTAGTTAAACCGAGAATTAATTTTTTCAGACATGTCCAAATTCATAAAGGAATTGATGAAAAAATTCTGGGTTTAACAAAACTAGGTTTAACTGATATCTTAAAAACTGGGTATTAGTGTTTGAAAGGTTGTTGATCTGAGTTTAGCAAACGCAGCAGCAAGGGCATTATAAATAACACTCATGCTAGATACTGCATAATAAATACGGCCGCCAATTATTATTTTTTCGGTTTCTTGTTGAGTTTGGGCCTTCGAAAGAAGAATTTGTCCCTGGAAAGTAATTGTCTTAGAGCTCAGTTAAAAAATATGGTTTGTACAAAATTTTTAAAAATCAGCAACCAACCGCTATTAGAGTTGAAAAATGTTAAAATTTTGAATGTAAAAAAACTTCTCACAAATGTATTCTCCGACATGTTTGATATTTTTTGTAAATTTATTCAAACATTAATTTCCGATTCTTAACTAATTCTATTTTTTAAATACAAATATCCTATGGAAATGTTCATATACTGAAAATTATGGCTTGTTATTGCTAGACTAGACTTGATATATTGGCAACATATTGTAACCACACATAAACTTTTCTTTTCACAAACAAACCCGGCGTTTTTTAAACAAAGTTCAGAAAAAAAATGTTTACAAAACCACACATAAGATTTTTGAAAGCCGGCTATGAAAAGGTAATCGACCTTCTGCAATAATATAAAATAAAAATATAAAAAAAAAAATAACTTTGTGCATTTATTTAAAACGGGGCGAGACTAACATGTTTGTAAAAACAATTTCTTTTTATATTTTTAAAAAATATCAGGTTTGATAAAGACATTATCATGCGGTTTTTTCAATTGGTTTTGTAATGCTTTTAAAAACTTTGGAATGCAGAAACAGAGATATCAATGTGCATTAACAAACAATGTCAATGAATGATTATAAGAATGCACGCGTACTGACTTTCTTAACGCTCAAATGTAAAAGTCAAATAGATTGTTGAAATGGTGGAACACGTTTTATTAAGAAAATTTACATTTCATGGTTTTATTAACGTCTTTACACAAAGATAAATACGTATTGAGGTTCAAATCGTTAACTAGGAATTGAAATTGACCCAAATAGATTCATGTGATGTTAATCATGTGATTGATAATCTTAATTAAATATGTATGTTAGTTTTTTTTTTTAACAATTGATAAGAGAGATTGATGTTGTTATAAGGAATTAAAAAGGCTATAAAAGGGCCAGAGATTAGAAATATTTTCTTTTTTTAATTTAGAGAATGATTTGGATATACATACATATGTACAAGCGAATGTCATATGATAACTACTACTATAAAATTTTCAGGTAGCTAACTGAATGAAGCAGCGATTGATAGCGTACAACTTTTGTAATTTTACAAAAAATTACGAATAAGAAATATCGGGCAAAGATCAAATATTTGTTTTTTTTTAATATATGCGGAATTCAGCAAAATTCACGAACACTCTGAACCGAAGTTAGAAGCAACGAAGTAATGGACATAATTCCATGTCATAACGAACACGTTTTTGACATCATCATTTTTAAAATCTATACCACCATGAGGTCAGGGTCAATGACTCTGTGCTTATGTTTTAACTATCAAAATATTTGACCCATACCGATCGACTCAGAATCACTCTCTGAGTCGATTTAGCGTTGTCCGTCCGTCCTTCCGTCTGTGTATCTATGTAAACCTTGTTATCAAACTGCTGGCTGCAAATCTATAATATTAATAGGTTAGGCGATTTCTTGTGACCGATGTTTTGTTCTTGAAAGGTATTTCTTTTTAGCAGTTTTGCAGATTTACATATTTTTAATCTTTTTCATAACCAATCATAACCATATTTATTGAAGTCAATAACTTTATATGGGAATTATAGGGTTTATTTTCAACTACTGTTTAATGTTTAATGCAATAAACACATAAACATCAAATTTGACCGAGATCTTTATGATAATGTGGATCTTAAGGAAATTTAAGTTGATCTCAAAGGGCTTTTAAATGTGAAACTTTAAGATTTTGGTAAAAGTAACAAATAATATAACAGCTCGATATATTTGCTAACCATGTTTTTCGAAAGCTAACGATTTGTTTAACGGAAAAAATCGGCAGACAAAAGTTTACTGGAGAAGACAGGAGCTTTTTCCTGTCCACAAAATTAATTACTTTACTAAATCTTTTTGTGACCGTTGTTTTGTTCTACCGTTTTATCCCGATTTTGACTAAACGTATATTATTTGAAAGGTATTTCTTTTTAGCCGTTGTGCCGATTTACAGATTTTAAAATTTTTTTACATAAAATTATACAATGCTATGTGTGTGTTTATTAAATTTGTTAATGTGTTTGTAATAAAAATGAGTTTGTTTTTTTGTGTTGATTTATGAATTGGCTTTAATTGATTAGCATACCGTTAGGGTTTTTATTTAATGAAAAAATAAAATTTTCTAGAATTTGCACTCGAATTTCGAGGGCTGGAATCTGCTAATATGAATAAATATGGTATATTAACTTTTATCGATCATAGGACAAACGCTATTGAAATGAGTGAAATTCAGAGCATGTTCAGACCTAGTCGTCATACAAATAACCCCCATGAAATCGACTTAAATCGGCAGAAGATCAAAATTATAATATAAATCTCGGTCAAATTTAGTTTGTGCCAGTAGTCGAGAAATAAACCCTGCAGGACAATTCTCAGCCGTACCCCAAATATAAGGCTGTTTACCGATCTTCACTTAAATCTATCAAAAAACAAAAATATTTCATATTTTTTTTCGCATTTTTAGTTTGTATGGGTTTTTGCAAAAAAATGGTGGAGATCGGTCAATTTTTCGACCTAAAAATATAAATATAGCATCCGATAAAATTTTTTCAGACAAAAAATAATAATAACAATGCCACTCAAATTTGATTTATGCTTATTTCCTATATCCAATTAGTTGGACCTAAGACCCATTCTCTGAACGCATGGTATAAGGTATCATTTATTTGAAAATATCTTTTGAAATATTGAACACGTGTTTCAGGGAAAAAAAAAATGTTTAGAAATTCGCATAAAAAATTGTAGAATAAATTAAACACAGACCGAAATAAACACATTGAAATTAATGCGAGGGAGGTCCCAGAACAACCCGACCTGATGTATACAGGGTTGCCCATATTCGACGGACCCATGTTTTTTTTTAAAAAATCAAAGAAAAAAATAAAAATTTGGCGGTTGGCAATCTTAATCATTTAATTTGTTCCAAGTAGATTTGTTTACATCAATTTTTGAATATGATATCTCTCAAATGGCCGCCTCTGGCGTTGATGGCGTATTGTGCCCTTTTTGCAGCATTTTTCATCGTTTTCGCCAACATTTCGGCCGGAATAGCGGCTATTTCTTCACGAATGTTGTCCTTGAGCTCTTCTACGGTCCTTGGCTTGTTAACGTAAACCTTTGACTTCAAATATCCCCACAAGAAGAAGTCAGGCGGCGTCAAATCGGGCGAACGCGGTGGCCAGTCCAAATCACCCCTTTTCGACATCAAACGGCCCGGAAACAAATTCTTCAGAAAATCGATTGTTATGCGACTTGTGTGCGGTGGAGCGCCGTCTTGTTGAAACCAGAACTGCCTCATACGCTTTCGACGAATAATTGGCATCACAAAATTGGTCATCATGTCGCGATAACGCTCTTGGTTGATGGTAACAGCAAGGCCATTTTCATTTTGGAAGAAAAACGGCCCAATGACCGTTTTCGCACTAACGCCGCACCAAACTGTAGCTTTTTCGTCATGAAGAGGCACTTCTTGAATCTCCTGAGGATTTTCAGTGGCGTAAATACGGCAATTTTGCTTATTTACGGTCCCATTCAATGTGAAATGGGCTTCATCGGACATGATAATTTTGTTCCAAAATTGCTCGTCATCTTCGGCCATTTCGATGACTCTTTGGGCCCATTCCAATCGACGAGGCTTGTCCACAGGCAACAATGTTTGCGTCAATTGAATTTTGTACGGGAACAAATGCAAATCAACGCGAATAATCCGTTGTAAAGTGGACCGAGCCATGCCCAACTGCTGAGAACGGCGTTTTTGGGATGTTCTTGGGGACCTCTCAACACTGGCTCCTACGGCAGCGATATTCTCGGCCGATCGCCTTGGTCGACTTTTATTTGGCCTCTTCGGATTAGAAAGAGCCTCACCAGTCGAAAATTTTTCGTATAAACGCTTAATGGTGTTCTTAGAAGGCGCACTTCTCACATTTTTTAATATTTTAAAAGCACGTTGAGTTTTCACAATTGACTTGTTCTGTTGAATGTAAATTTCAACTATTTCAGAGCGCTCGCGTGGCGTGTATTGTTGCATGGTAAAAATCTGCTTGGACTGACGCTTCAAACGCGGTATGTCTTTAAGCGATCTGACATCTCTGTCAAAAGTTATGGCGTTGCCAGATGGGTCCGTCGAATATGGGCAACCCTGTAGATGGCAGCAGTAGAATGAAAAAAAAATAACTTTGGTGAAAACTGTCGTTTAGTAATTTTATTTTGCTCATCAAAATAAAACGAAAACAGTGAATTTGTAAACATGGAAAAAATTGGTCACCGTTATGTAAACCAATACCTTCATTGGAAAGGTCTCAGTCCAACCAATATTAAAGCCGTACTAGATTCTATTTTGGGGGAGTTTTCTCCTTCGTTTACGACTATAAAATACTGGATGGCATAGTTTAAACGAGGCCAAACGAGCTGCCAATAAAATCCACAAAATTTTATTGAATGATCGTCGGCCGAAGGTGTGTAAGCTAGCTGAAATGATAGGCATTTCAAAAAGTGCTATACATCGCATATTGACCAAAATTTTGCGTTTGCTCATAATAGAACAAAAACAGCGTCGTGAAAATGTTTCAATAGTGTTTGACGATGTTTCGCCGCATGGGTCCACCACTTCACACCTAAGACAAAGGAACAGTAAAAACAGTGGACTGAAATGGGAGAATCATATCCAATGATGGCGAAGACAGTTTCATCTGTTTTTGGGATGGGATAATTTTTATTGATTATCCTCAAAATGGATAAACAACCAACGGCGAGTATTATGCTAACTTATTGCAACGTTTAAGTGATGATGACAATGCACCAGTTTACACATTACACATCGAGCAATGGCCAAAATCCATGCATTAAACTTCGAATTGATTCATTTCGCACCATATTCTCGGATTATTTCCTATTTCTAAACTTGAAAAAGTGACTCGGTAATACAAAATTTGTCAAAAATGAAGAGGTGGATGGCTATTTTAAGGAGCTAGACAGTTCAAAGGGTATCGAAACTATTTAATATCACTAGGAAATAGTGTATCGAGCTATAAAAGGCGACTATGTTGAGATATAAGGTGAAATGTTCTCAAATTTGTTGTGTTTTCTTTGTCAGCTTGGGTTGTTCTGGTACCACCTTCGTATATCCGGTCTATAAATAAGTATCCGCTGTTTGAGAAAAGATCACGCCACCGGTAAGTTATGTTAAAATTTTCAGATGTAATATGTCATTATCGTCAGGGTGGACATTTTTCAACAGCATAACTTTGAAATATTAGCTAATTTATTATCAGAATTATATTTTTTTTTCATGCGAAAATGTTGAGTTTTGAGCCGTATAAGCGCCAATTGATAAAACTTTAGATTTACTTCTTCAATTTGTAGAAATCTGCGCATCGATTGCTTGTAGAAGCATATGATGAGACTACCTAAAGTGAGAGAAGTAGTTGTGGGTGGTTTAAAAAGTTTAAGAACGCTGAATTTGACATCGAAGACAAAGAAAGTAGTAGAAGGCCGACGTTTACAAAGACGGGGAATTGGAAGCATTATTGGATCAAGATTCGTGCCAAACGCAAAAAGAACATGGACTTACATTCGGGATCGCTCAACTAGCAATTACACATTCGTTTAAAATAATTGGGAATGATTCAAAAATAGGGAAATTAGGTTCCATATAATCTAACACCGAGAAACGTTAAACACCGATTTTCTACATGTTAAATGGGGCTTCTGCAACAGGTAGTCATTGGTGATGGAAAATGGATCCACTATGATAAACCAAAATTGATGAGATTGAGTCTAACGTTAAAGGAAAAGCATGCCCAACTCAACTCCAGACACGACAGTTATTCCGCCTGAATAAGGCGGGTTGGGAATTTGTATAGACCGACTCAAAATTATATTCTGAGTCGATTTAGCGATACCCGTGTTCAGACCTAGCCTCCATACAAATGACCCCCTAAGATCGACTTAAGATTTAGACTATCTTATAGATATGTATCAATAGCCCAAAAATATCCTCTATATGACAATTTTAAGTCATAGTCCCCACATAAACCTGTTTCGCGATTTTTACTTAAATCATCAAAAAACAAAAATATAGCATGGTTTTATGTCAAATGCGGTTTATGTATATATGTATGTTTTTTGAGAAAAAATGGGACGGTCAATTTTTTTATCAAGGCCCAATATAGAATTATCATCCGATATAAACTTTTCAATAACTGCCAGAAATTAATAACAATATTGGGTTTATGCTCATTTTTTGTATTCAAATATGACCTCAGCAAAGCTGGATCTAAGACTCTTTCTTGAAACTCATGGTATAGAGTATCTAATAGCCAGTAGAGACCGACTATAATTTTCCTATTTTTTTTTTTTGCTTTGGTATAATTGTAACAAACAGTTCCAAAAAACAATATAAAAAATATTTCTTAGGGCCCTGTTACACGTTCACGTTTTTATTGTGATATTGCAATCGCGATCCATATCGCAGAATTGCCTCCTATTCTGAAATCCCTTAAAATGGATCGCGAACCATCAATACTACACGTTCAATATATATTGTGATATTTCGATCGCAGTCAATATACAGTGTGCGAGAAAACAAATGCACGAACTTGTGCTTACTATCTACATATAGCTTAATTATATATACTAGCAGATCCCAGCCCTCGCAATTCGAGCGCATATTCTAGGAAATTTTATTTTTCCATTAAAGAAAGACCCTAAAAGTATGCTAATCAATTATAGCCAATTCACAAATCAACACAAAAACGAACTCATTTTTATTACAAACACATTAACAAATTTAATAAACACACACATAGCATTGTATAATTTTATGTATGTGTTAGTAGCAACTTTAAATGCAATTTACTCAAAATAAAGGAAAAAATTAAAAAATCTGTAAATCTGTAAATCGGCTAAAAAGAAATACCTTTCAAATAATAAATGTTTGGTCAAAATCGGGATAAAACGGTAGAACAAAACATCAGTCACAAAGAATCGCCTAGCCTATTAATATTATAGATTTATAACGGAGATAGACCCGTTTTATAACAAAAGACATAAACCAAAATCAAAATAAATTTAAACAGAAAGAAAGAATATTAAATTTACAATAATGCTTTTTTCCCGCGACAAAACAAAAGCACGAAATAATAGATATTTACATTCTTCTTTGAATGTAAAAGACCCAAAACACACGGCTAAATTCGTGAGAGAATCATCTGATCTCAATCCCATAGAAAATCTATGGGATATTGTAGATCGTAAAATATATCGCGATGGTTGCAGAAATACGGATGACCTTTTCCGGCAAGTGGAAATTGCATAGAATTGAATTTCCGGTGAAATTTTATCTAATCTAATATACTTCAGCGCCGTAGATGTTAAGTCTTAAAAAATTACGGCTACGCAACTAAATATTAGTAAAATTCTAATTTTTATTGAATAAATGTGCTATTGTTTTGTCGCGTATTGACGATTTAATGATTTTTTTTATTTTTATTTTTGATAAAAAAAATTTTGTTTGTTATACCCTCCACACCTCAGTGGCAGAGGGTATATATAGGTTTGTCATTCCGTTTGTAACGCATCGAAATAAATTCCGGAGAACCCAAAAGTTGATATAGCGATGACCGTCTGTCTGTGGAAATCACGATCACGCCGTCAATATCTAAACTAGACCGTGTATAAAATCATTTATTAACATCCCAAAGGTGTTGCTATTTAAAATCGTCAAAATCGGTCAATGGGGTCACGAATTATGAATGATACTTTGAAAAAACTCTTGAAAAAATAAAATTTTTCAGTGTGTTTGTTGTTTTTCTTAAGATATGTTGTATATGTTGTAATTCTTCTTATGAATGAAAAATGGAAATGGAAAATGAAATATGAAAAATTTAAAATGAAAAATGGAAAATGAATAATGAAAATTGAGAAATGAATAATAAAAAATTAAAAATTAAAGCTGAAAATTTAAAAATTATAGATTAAAAATTAAAAATGAAAATGGAAAATGGACATTGAAAAATTAAAAATTAAAAATTAAAAAATAAAATATAAAAAATATAAATTAAAAATTTATAATTAAAAATTAATAATTAAAAATTTAAAATTTAACATTAAAAATTAAAAAATTAAAAATTTTAAATAAAAAATTGGAAATTAAAAAATAAAAACTAAAAATTAAAAACTAAAAATTTAAAATTAAAAATTAAAAATTAAAAATTAAAAATTAAAAATTAGAAATTAAAAATTAAAAATTAAAAATTCAAAATTCAAAATTCAAAATGCAAAATGCAAAATTCAAAATTAAAAATTAAAAATTAAAAATTAAAAATTAAAAATTAAAAATTAAAAATAAAAATTAAAAATTAAAAATTAAAAATTAAAAATTAAAAATTAAAAATTAAAAATTAAAAATTAAAAATTAAAAATTAAAAATTAAAAATTAAAAATTAAAAATTAAAAATTAAAAATTAAAACTTAAAAATTAAAAATTAGAAATTAAAAATTAACAAGTAAGAAAATTATAGTCGGTCTAGACCGACTATACGATACCCTATACCATGCGTGTAGAAACCCTATCTCTTAGCAAAACCCAAATTTGAGTGGGATTTTGATTAATTTTTTTGGCTGCAGATATGAAAAAGTTCATATCGGATGCTATATCTATATGGGGACTAGGTCCAAAAATGGACCGATCCTGATCATGTTTGGTAAAGTCTCTTGTATTTTGCAAAAATATGTACAAACAAAATTTGAGAAGAATCAGTGCAATATTTTTGTTTTTTAATAGATTTAAGTGAAGATCGGGAAGCAGCTCTATATGGGGTCAAAGGGATCATTTTTGGACTACTCATTAGTGGATGTAATGAACGCATACAAACCCAATTTGAGTAAGATCTATATGACAATTTGGATCTTATGGCAATTTATGTCGATTTCATATGGGTAATTTGTATGGGGGCTAGGTCTGAACATGGACCGATTCTCACCAATTTCAATAGCGTTCATCCCATGGCCGATAAAAGCTTATATACCAAATTTCGTCAAAATATGTTCATATTTGCGACCTGCAGTTTGATTACAAGCTTTACATGGACACACAGACGGACGGCCGGACGGACGGACGGACATTGTTAAATCAACTCAGAAAGTGATTCTGATTCGATCGGTATAATTAAAGATGGGTCTAGGTCAAATATTTTTGGTTGTTACAAACAGCAGCACAAAGTCATTATACCCAAACCACATAGTGGTATAGGGTATAAAAATTAAAAATTAAAAATTAAAAATTAAAAATTAAAAATTAAAAATTAAAAATTAAAAATTAAAAATTAAAAATTAAAAATTAAAAATTAAAAATTAAAAATTAAAAATTAAAAATTAAAAATTAAAAATTAAAAATTAAAAGTTAAAAATTAAAAATTAAAAATTTAAAATTAAAAATTTAAAATTAAAAATTAAAAACTAAAAATTAAAATTTAAAAATTAAAAATTAAAAATTAAAAACTAAAAATTAAAAATTAAAAATTAAAAATTAAAATTAAAAATTAAAAATTAAAAATTAAAAACTAAAAATTAAAAATTAAAAATTAAAAATTAAAAATTAAAAAATAAAAATTAAAAATTAAAAATTAAAAATTAAAAATTAAAAATAAAAATTAAAAATTAAAAATTAAAAATTAAAAATTAAATATTAAAAATTAAAAATTTAAAAATTAAAAATTAAAAATTCAAAATTAAAAATTAAAAATTAATAATTAAAAATTAAAAATTAAAAATTAAAAATTAAAAACTATAAATTAAAAATTAAAAATTAAAAATTAAAAATTAAAAATTAAAAATTAAAAATTAAAAATTAAAAATTAAAAATTAAAAATTAAAAATTAAAAATTAAAAATTAAAAATTAAAAATTAAAAATTAAAAATTAAAAATTAAAAATTAAAAATTAAAAATTAAAAATTAAAAATTAAAAATTAAAAATTAAAAATTAAAAATTAAAAATTAAAAATTAAAAAATGGAGAATTAAAATTTTAAAATTAAAAATTAAAAAATTATATAATGAATTTCATTAGGGGTTTTCTAATCTAGTAAAAAAAAATAATGCCATTTTTTTAAATAGTAACGAATTCTTTCTATAGAAGACACGATCATTCTTTTTTATAACAAGGAATTATAATAGAAACTGGCCAACAAGAAAAGTAATTAATTTTAATTTTAATTGGTATTCGAAATTTAAATTTGAGTACCGACAACAGTTTTAAAGTTGTAGCCGTACCCAATATTGGTTGCAATATTGAGTTTAAGATGCAGGTGGAGGGTATCAAAGATTCGGCCCGGCCGAATTTGACACTCTTGTTTTTATTTTGTTTTAGTAAATTTAGTTAATATATTCTTAAATAAATAATATAATTCGTCATAAATGTTCGTCAATGTTATTAAGCCATTTTGTATTAACCACAAGCTCGTGCATATGTTTTGTCGCACACTGTATATTGTACGTGTAACAGTGCCCTTAAATCAGTTATTTCAGGAGGGGGTGTGGATTACTTTCGTCAAAAACTAAAAATGACAATTCAGCACTTCTAATCAGATTTTAACAATGATAACATTAAGTAGCAGTAACAGCTAGCAAGCCTAGAGGTGGGTTACGATTCCAAGAACATATGTATATTTATGACCAGGAAATCGAAAATCATGCAATATCTATCATGTTTGTTCATGATAATTGATTAATTAATAAAATTAGTTTGTTGGTTCAGATTTTGCATGATTTTTAATATTTTTTAAGATCATATAAAGGGTTTTTTTTTAGAGATATAGAACTTTAAAATTAAATAAAACGAATACAAATTCCCTTTGTTGGAAGTAACGTTATGCTATTAGTGTTTAAGTGTCCGATTAATAAACTAATTTGATAATCAAAGTTTCGACAACTTTATCATTACAAAACGTTGTTCAGCGATGACACACACTTTTGGTTGAACGGCTTTCTCAAAAGGGTCAAAAATTGGACTTCATTCATAGCAGCCGCGTCGTGTCGCGAAATCATTTTTAAGCGCTAATGGCATAAATAACAAATATAGTCAATACCTTCATCACTTCAACGATTTTTATGCGTTTTATTTAATTTTAGCGTTCTATACCGTAATAAACACCTTTTATTTACATATTTAAGAATTAAAACAAAAAGATATGATATATTAAAACATTTTTTTTTATTTATTTATACCAAGGTAATTTAGTCGAAAGTCACTTTAATCTCTTTCCATTAAATACAATTTTGTAAATTTTTTTTTTAACAAAAACTTTGAAGAAATTTATTTATATTACTAGCAACAAAAATTTTAAAGCGATAATAAAACTTTAAAATATTTAGTTTGTTGTTTAAAAAAAAACAAAAGTTTTAACGTCAACAGTTTTTGTTTTGGTTGACGCTGATAACCTCCAATAACATATTTAATGACTACCTTTCGAGGTAATTGTTGTTATGGTATAGATAGGAGGTTTAGGGTGGCCACCTTTATTGTAAAAAAAAAACTTTTAGGGTTTTACTGTTTAAAATTCGGTTTATGGGGGACGCATAAACACAAACAAGAAAAATAATTCAAATTCTCGCTTCCTCCCCTCCGAGTTAGTATGAATACACAAATAAAAGCTTATTATTAAAAATGTGACATAAATCTTTATGTACACATGTATATTTGTATATAAAATTTATTACAATTCAAAAATTTATTTTCGACTATTTTTGTTTTAAGATTTTGTTTCCCTACAAAAAAAAAAATTTAATAAATATAGAAAACAATTGAAAATATATAAAATTAAAAATGTACTTGTTTATAATCTGAAATAAAGAGTCTCCTATAAAAAAAATTACAGATTTAGCATGCCTTTAAAGCAGGAAGAACATACTACGAAATCTAAATTGCAGATTGTTTGGAACGCCCTACATACAGTGGATAATAATACATTAGAAACTTTTACAAAAATTTAAATTTGCCAATTTTGTTTGTTAATAACTTAAATTTAAGTCCTAAAATTATGTATTTTTTGCGAAATCACTCTTTGCAGTTTACGAAAACTGCAAATTAAGAAAACAGATAAACATATAAAAATAATTTTTTAGTGATGACAAAACAATGGAAACTTTTAAACTTCTGTACCAGATTTTATTAAAACATTAAAAATAGGAGATGGTATGAAAGAAAATGTATTAAATCTGAACCATTATTTAAATATTTATAGTTTCTGACGTTTTCTTTCAACTGTTTTTAATCTTACAATTAATTATTACAAAATAATGGCAAGAATAAAGTTGTGTGAAGCGTTAGAAACCGGAATAATAGATTTTACTGCTGGTCTTCAGCAAAAAAAAAATTGTGAAAAATATCATAATTTAAAAAATTATCAACAAATATCGTACAAGAGGCACGATGGGTGACGACTCAACGTTTCGGAGTCAGGCCCCGTAAAAGGAGTCGAAGACAGGATAATTTAATAGCAAGAAAATTTACAAAATGTCTAAAAATGCTACCTAAAGAGGTCATTGACAATCTCAAACTAAAACAAGTAAAAAATTATAGTCGGTCTAGACCGACCATACGAAACCCTATACCATGCGTATAGGTCCAACTAATTAGATATAGAAAATAAGCATAAACCAAATTTGAGTGGCATTCATATCGGGTGCCATATATTTATATATATGGGGACTAGATCGAAAAATGGACCGACCCTGACCATATTTGACAAAGTCACTTATATTTTGAAAAAATATATACAAACCAAATTTGAGAAAAATCTGTGCATTATTTTTGTTTTTTGATAGATTTAAGTGAAGATCGGGAAGCAGCTCTATATGGGGCCTATGAATAATAATTGTCCTATAGGGATTATTTTTGGACTACTGATTATTATTATTATATTGTTTTATTGAATTGCTATCACAACAAGAACAAATGTTATAAATTACAGTGATAGCAAGTAACATTTGTAATATTAACATTGAGTTACAGTAAATTTCGAGATTAATAAAAATAAAGTAAATTTATAATAAAAATTAACATAAAAAACATAATAAAGTTGACATTTAACATAGATTCAAACAAAAATTTTTTTAATTCCTTTTTGAAAAGTAATGCGTTGCTTTGTACTTGGATATATGATGGTAAATTGTTCCAAAGACACGTGGTGTAGTTGGAAAATTGTCTTGTAGACATTAGATATTTGTATTTTTGTGATATCAAATTTCTTCCACGAGGCGATTGTGCAAAAATAATTTTGTTAAAAAGATATTCTCGTTTCTTCAGATAAATAATCTTATGCATCATTAAAAGGCTTTTATATTTTAGTAAATCTTTAAAACTTGTATTATGTAACTGGTATGAATATGATGATATACTATCTCGTCTACCTCCTCTGTTGAAAACGTATCTGGCTATATTATTGTATGTGACCTCGAGGCGATTAAAGTCAATAGTGTCGCAATTTGCAAATATTTCACACCCTTACGGTAGAACTGGTATTAAATAGGTTTTTGCCAAAAGCATTCTTATTTCAAACGGCGTCGATGATTGCACAGCCCACAAGTTTCTCAACATCCCATGAACTCAACATCCATGAACTTAAAAAAAAAAAAAAAAATTATACTTTTTTTTGCTAAATTAAAGCATTTTTTGCCTTTTTTCAAAAAGGGCATTTTTTTTTTTTTTTTTATAAGAAAGCTTAGGATTTTGCCTTTAAGAGCTTTTTGGTCGCTTAGTGGGATGGGAGTGGGATATCTATCAAAATAAATGTTTTGTAATTTTTCACAAATGCACTATTTTGAATTTTTTCCTATTTGTGTCTAAAACCTTACAAATAAAACTTATACTGAGAAACTAGGCAAACTAAACTTTCCGAAGGTATATAACATACCTAACTAAAATTTTATACCCTCGATACTGTAATACCCAGAATATGTTAACCTCAGGAAAATAATCGCTTTTTTTCTATAGAAATGTCGAAAAATTATTATTTTTTATTTATTTTTAATAATAATTAAATTAATGTATAATAATAATAATAATATTAAAAATAAAAAGATAAATAATTTATTAAAATTTAATCTTAATTGCATAAGATCCATTTATATCATAACTATTTTTATACTTAATTTATTGTAGCTGATGAAGTATTTAAGTCTTGTAAATTTTTAAATACCCAGTCTTTCATCCAGCTTTTGTGTCGCCTTTATTTACTGCGTTTTTTTGTCAATCCTTTCTTGGCTTTACTAGGTTCAGCTGTTGATTTCGCTGCTGGTTTATTTGTTGTCTTTGGAAAGAAATCGCATTGAATAGAGGCAGAAAACTTTTTCAACTTGAGTCTTCCATCGACAAGCGGTATAAAAGCATGGTATTGAGCGGTGCCATCGATTGTTACCGCAGCATCGAATATGCTCTTCAGTGTTTTCAATGTTTCCTGATGTTCCTCTTTGCTACTAAAAACTATTTTAGTTTCTTTACAATAACTCTTTGCCCAATAGAATAATCTAAGATGCGATCTTGATGAGACCACTGGAGGCTATACTTCGCTGCATTTCTTTTAAGGTTTGCTCCAATACCATCACATGCTCCTTTACCATGAGCAGTAGGATGAAAATGCCACTCAGCTGGCATTCCAAAATCTTTTTCATGGGCCATAAGATTTGCCAAGCTACTTTTGTTTTTAAAATGTTGACGAGCTCCGTCCGAAACGTAGTATACCTTCTTTACTGTAAATTTAGATTTTAGAAATATTAGTATTCTCTTCTGGTACTCATAAACTGCAACGGTATCATGTTTTAAATCGTCGGATATGAGTGCCATACTTTTGTTTTCCAGTTTTTCATCTTTCATGTAGTAAATAACTACTGTGAATATAGTTGCTTGGTCGTTATTGAAGTGGAATGCTTGTATGGCATCCTGAAGAACATATTTATAGTTTTCTGCGAAATCATATGATATAACGAATTCACCAGACTTCAAATGTATCTTCAAATCCTTGAAGAATGACCATTGCTCTTTGACTATAAAGTCATGGTGTCTCAAGTTTAGCAATACACATTTCTTCCACAAAATCATCCACATTTAAAATGATCGTTTTCAATGTGCATCTGTCAGTCTGAATCCAAGAATCAAATTTGACCTCCTCTATATATTCTCGATCTACAGAGTTGATTAAATTTTTCGGGTAATTGGTACATTCACCTAAGTGGCAAGAAGTTGTTCCATTAGGACACATAGTCAATTTAAGGCAATCGCGGTAATCGTGTAAATCTTCTGCCGAATCATCTGTTAAATACTTTAAGTTGATTTCCTTCAACATCAGTTTAACATTTTCATGGTAAATTCAAACGCATACTGTGTGAGTTCCGCTGCTTTCTGCCAAAACGCAATGTTTTGGTCTCATTTGGGTTAATTTCGTGAAGCCAATTCTAACATCCTCGTGTTCAGATTGAAATGTTGCAAATAACTCTTTCAGGTTACAGATAACCATTATCTTCTGTTATGTTATGAAGGTATGTTACATACCTTCGGAAAGTTTAGTTTGTCTAGTTTCTCGGTATAAGTTTTATTTGTAAGGTTTTAGACACAAATAGGAAAAAATTCAAAATAGTGCATTTGTGAAAAATTGAAAACCCGTTGTCTTGAGTTAGAAAACATTTATTTTGATAGACATCCCACTCACATCCCACTAAGCGACCAAAAAGCTCTTAAAGGAAAAATCCTAAGCTTTCTTATGAAAAAAAAAAATGCCCTTTTTGAAAAAAGGCAAAAAAAATGCTTTAATTTAGCAAAAAAAAGTTTAAAATTTTTTTTTTTTTTTAAGTATTTTTTTCCGAAATATTGAAGAAATAGCTATCTAAACTTAAGTTTCTGTTTTTTAGAATTCTCTAATTAGGCTTTTAAGGTCATATACTTTTCAATTTTAAATAAAAAAACATTTATTTAATTTTCATCATCCTACGTTTCGCTGGTATTTTTCCAGCCTGTTCAGGGACTATATTTTATTTAATAAATAATTTTTCGTCAAATTTTGCAGTTAATTTTCAAAAATAATAATTGTTTTACACAATACATATAACACGACATAAAACACATATTTAATTTAAAAACAATTGCAAATAAAAATTAAAAATATCACAGTTAAATTTATTCTAACGCTACGTATCACAGTTTTGGCCTTCTACTAAGTAATTGGTAAACTATTTGGGAGAAAATTTTCTAAGAACAATAGGTAATAAGTTACATGGATGAGAAAAAACACCTGTTTGGCCAAAATGTCAAATTTTGATCCCCTCTAACTCAGAAAGATCTGGACCGATCTTACTGAAAAATTGTGTCTAAACTACTATCCAATAGGACTAACCTTGGTGCAAATTTCATCGGAAGACATCGGTTTCAAAAGTTGGTGCACTTGACATGAAACCCCCCATATTTATATGGTTAGACCAAGAAAGTTCAGCATTAAATGTGATTCCCAAGTTCGATGATGATTGAACAAAGTCGATTCTTGAGTTGTTAATATGTAGAAAAATATTGTCATTCAGTCTTTTTTTATTACTTCTTGAAATGAAAATACATTTTGATTTGTCAGGGTTTATACATAAGCCATTTGTACATGCCCATTTATGTATATTATCCAAGTCACTATTAATACAGTCAGTACAATGTTGAAAATTTCCTATTCTGCTCCTTAAGTACAACTGTACGTCATCAGCATACATTTGTACGCCACAGTAATTCAGAACCTCAGGCAAATCGTTAATATACACACAGAAAAGCAATGGACCAAGAATAGACCCCTGAGGCACACCTCTGTCAACATCCGCTGCTTTAGAAGTCACTCCATTTAAAGAAACCACTTGTTTACGATTAATAAGGTAAGAGGAAATAAGTTTATTAGCCGAACTTGAGAAATTAAAGATTTTCTTGAGTTTAGTGAGTAGAATCGAGTGATCAACAGCACAAGAAATGATACCATATTCTTATCCAGTTTTGATTAATTTCTTCCACCACATCGATCAAAACCGTAATGTAGCTTCTGTCCCGTCTAAACCCAGATTGGCTATCCGTAAGGAGATGTTGATTCTTTAAATACTCATTCATTTGCCCGTACATAAGATTTTCCATAACCTTGGATAGAAATGGTAGTATCGCAATAGGTCGGAAGTCGCTGTTATTCTTTGGAATAGGAATGATTTTTGCTTTTTTCCACATATCAGGAAAAATTGATTTTGTTAATATTGTATTAATTAAATACGTAAGAAATAGTAGAAGTTTAGGAACGACAATTTTTAAAAATCTTGGATTAATTTCATCTAAGCCCACAGCATTTGACTTAATTGATGTAATACTTTTAAGAACTTCACATTGATCCACACATCGAAAATCAAAACAGTTCTCAATAGGCATATAATAATATAATAAATGGATATAATAATAATATAATAATGGATATAATAAACACATAAAAACCCAATTTGACTGAGATCTATACGATAATTTGGATGTTATGGAAATTTATGTCGATTTCATAGGGATCATTCGTATGGGGCCTAGGTCTGAACATGTACCGATTTTCACCAATTTCAATAGCGTTCATCCTATGGCCGATAAAAGCTTATATACCAAATTTCATCAAAATATATTCATATTTGCGACCTGTAGTTCGATTACAAGGTTTACACACAGACGGACGGACATCGCTAAATCGACTCAGAAAGTGATTCTGAGTCGATCGGTATAATAAAAGATGGATCTAGGTCAATTATACCGAAAGTCATTATACCCAAACCACATAGTGGTATAGGGTATAAGTATGTGCTCGAACCGTTTCCCGAAAAGCACTTGAGGCTGATCCTGGTTATTATTGTTCTGGACTCAGATGCTTTTCGGGGTAAAGAATGGGTCCAACTTATGTAGTAAAATACTCTAACTGAAATTAGATAAAATTAGGTAAATTATAAATGACGTAATTTAATATATCCTCCAAAGTTGTAACCGAATGGTTACAATCTAATGCAGTTAGTTTTGGAATGGCCAGCCCAACCACCAGATTTAAATACCATCGAAAGTCTATGGGAAATTGTAGATGAGAAAATAAGGCCACGAAATTAAATAAACAGAGTGGCAAAAAATTTTAACGGATATCATCTACAATTTAACTGACTCCATGCCTCGGCGTTGTGAAGCAGTACTAAAAAATAATGGATATTCAACAAAATATTGAAACCAAAAATAGAGGGAAAGTTTTTAATTATTATATAGTAAAGGTTTCCAATGTTTTGTCAACAGCATAAAAAATTAATACTTTTTAGTTTTGTTATTTCTTTTTTCTGAAGCTATTTCATATAAATATTTTTTTCTTTTCTTTTCTTTTTACATACATAAAACATACAAATTTTTTTTGACTTAACAGTTTTGAATTTTATGATTCAATTTTTTGGTATTGACAGTACAAGTCGTCAAAAATATATTTTGTTAAAAGTTTCCTTTGTATTGTCAGTCACTGTATGTACTTTGAGAGTCAAACCGTAATCAGAGTCAGTCCAAAAATAAGTATAAATCAAGAAAAAAATTAAACTCATGCTTTTATACGTTATCAGGCTAATCGCGAGAAATAATGATCAAATCTTGTCATCTGCTTAATATAAACTAGCAGATTCCAGCCCTGGAAATTCGTGTGCAAATTCTAGGAAATTTTATTTTTTCATTAAATAAAGACCCTAAAGGTATGCTAATCAATTATAGCCAATTTACAAATCAGCACAAAAAAACAAACTCATATTACAAACACATTAAAAAATTTAATAAACACACACATAGCATTGTATAATTTTATGTATGTATTAGTAGCAACTTTAAATGCAATTTACTCAAAATAAATGAAAAAATTAAAAAATCTGTAAATCTGCAAAACCGCTAAAAAGAACAAAACATCGGTCACAAGAAATCGCCTAGCCTATTAATATTATAGATACTTAAAGTTTCAGTTTCTATATATAAAGAATGTAATAATTAAATTGTAAATAGGACTAAAAAGAAGACATTTGCATTGCGACCCATTCGAATCTGCAAACCAAATATATGTATGTATGTTCATTTTAAAAGTTTATGCTTTTTATGAAGAGAATTTACCAAAATTTATGTATATGCACATGTTCTGTTACCTATAAACATTTTCCAATATATTTAGTTCTTTTTATGAAATTCTATCGGAGTATATTTACATTTACGTACGTCATTCCTCACTTATTTAGTCTAGAAGCTCCAAGTTCAATACCAAACTGCTGCAGATTATGATTTTTAGCCTAAGTAGTGCGACCGACTCGACCTATTGACGACAGCAGTATGTTTTCAACAAACAGACAGACATCGCCAGATCGACTTCTATAAGGATCAAGAATATGTATAGTTTTTGAGGTCTCCTCTGCACAGTGGTGTGCGCAATACCGAATTCAAATCTACAATATTAATAGGCAAGGCGATTTCTTGTGACAGATTTTAAATCTTCAATTACCAACCGATTTTTAAAAAAAAATACCTCATTTTAAAGGTATTTCTTTTTAGCTGTCCACCATATTTTTTTTTTATAAAAAGAATTTTAAGTTGCTACTAACACATATGTACATAAAAAACATACTTATGCTTCAAATAAAAAACAAGTAAGAAAATTATAGTCGGTCTAGACCGACTATACGATACCCTATACCATGCGTTTAGAGACCCTATCTCTTAGGCCCAACTAACTGGACATAGAAAATAAGCAAAAACCAAATTTGAGTGGGATTTTTATTAATTTTTTTGGCTGCAGATATGAAAAAGTTCATATCGGATGCTATATCTATATAGGGACTTGGTCCAAAAATGGACCGATCCTGATCATGTTTGGTAAAGTCTCTTGTATTTTGCAAAAATATATGCAAACAAAATTTGAGAAGAATCAGTGCAATACTTTTGTTTTTTAATAGATTTAAGTGAAGATCGGGAAGCAGCTCTATATGGGGTCAAAGGGATCATTTTTGGACTACTCATTAATGGATGTAATGAACGCATATAAAACCAATTTGAGTAAGATCTATATGACAATTTGGATCTTATGGCAATTTATGTCGATTTTATATGGGTAATTTGTATGGGGGCTAGGTCTGAACATGGACCGATTCTCACCAATTTCAATAGCGTTCATCCCATGGCCGATAAAAGCTTATGTACCAAATTTCATCAAAATACATTCATATTTGCGACCTGCAGTTTGATTACAAGCTTTACATGGACACACAGACGGACGGACGGACGGACGGACGGACATTGTTAAATCAACTCAGAAAGTGATTCTGATTCGATCGGTATAATTAAAGATGGGTCTAGGTCAAATATTTTTGGTTGTTACAAACAGCAGCACAAAGTCATTATACCCAAACCACATAGTGATATAGGGTATAACTATACAATGCTGCGTATTTATTAAATTTGTGTTGAATTGTGAATTGCCTAAAATTAATTAGCATTCCTTTAGGCTCTTATAAAATTATTTATTAACGAACCCAGTTCTATATCTTTTGTGTGTACAACAACTATTTATAATTGAATGAAAAAACAAATTTTCCTAGAATTTGCACCCGGATTTCGAGGGCTGGGCTCTGCTAGTTCTTATTAAGCCAATTCCAATTAAAACAAAAAACACAATTCTAAAAAGACTTTTCGTATTTAAAAAATATTGAGATACTAAACAGTTTGCAAAAAAAAAAGACTAGATCTAAAGACTAATTTTAATTAAAATTGACAGAAGTTGGTAACCCCTTCCTGTGACGTTAACAATCAAAAGGCGCCATAGATATTGTAAACAAATGATTTAGATTTGTAAAACTTATTCTGAGAACAGAATGAAATTAAGTAATTTTTAATTACCACCTGACACTTTGTACCTCAACAAACAAAAGCAATTGCAGCAAATTAATGCAATAAAATAAAATGGAAATATAATCACACAAAAGTAAGAAATCCATAAGTAAAATAATACAACTAAAGTGTTTAATCAATTAATAAGAAAATATTTCAAGCAAAAAATTTTTATTGAGAAATAAATTTTTACGCAAAAAAGCTTTAAGAAAAATATTTGAATGTTTTGATAAAATTTCACATTACAAAAATTTATCAAGCCATAAATTTTTATGAAAAAAAAATAACAAAAAAATTAAAAACGACAAAATTTCCGGGTCAATTTTTTTTATTTTTTCAAGTATGTACATTAGGGTGGCCCTTAATAAAAAAAGTGTTCACACTCTCGGTCTCACTCCCTAGAAATATGCTTGCTATTCGCAAAAAATCGGTAACAAAAATCAAAAATAAACACTGAGAAACACAAAGTTTTAGGCCAATCAAAAAAAATTTAGTCGTGCCTCAACGCGATTGAAAATTTCAAGTGTGTTTATATGGGGAAAATATTACTTTTGTCAGATTTTACGAAAATTTCGTTTCATAGTTTAATTTTTCCGACAAGTTGTTATATAATTCGGGATCAGTATCCAGTTATCCAGTTTTAATTTATATTCGCGAACAATAAATAAAAATTAACCGAATTATTTTTCTTAAATTCTAAATTCGGTAATTTTTATTTAAAAATATCTTAAAATCCAAAGCTGGCCTTGGCAAATAATGGGTTAACGTTCTCGGATTTATCCCAAATTTTAGAAACGGAAGTTCTACACATTTCGTTATTATACTTTAAGTGTCGCATCTAAAAATTAAACAGCACTTACAAAATATTTGAATTTTTTGAATAAATTGTCTTTTATTAGCTTGGGGTCATATGTGACCCCAATTCCAAAAGGGTTAATGGGGCCATATTATTTTTTCCCGAAACCCTAGGCTATTAAGATAAAATATAACATTTAAAATTAGAAAAATTATGACTTTTTGATACAAAGTATTTAGAAAGAGTACATTTACAGAATATTTTACAAACATCCCATTTTTCTCGCAATCCGCAGAAATAAAATCCTTGTCAAAAAAATTCTGGCATAGGGATTTACTTAAAAATTCACGCAGTTTATCTGTAAGATGCACTTAACAAAACCTTAAAGTGCCAAATCCATTTTTTTAAATTTTGTTTAAGAAAATTTTTTTAAACTTGAAAAAGGAGTTTTCAAAATTTTATCAAAAAAATTTCCCATTTTCGGTTTCAATGCGCAATAATAAAACAATACTTCATATCTGAGTCCTTACAAGTATAGAGACCAAAAAAAATTATGGCTTTAATCAATTTCTCAAAGTTGAAAAAAAATGCCATCAAATTTCATGACCTAGTTTTTTTTGGCACAAAAGTGGTCTGGGGCATTTGCTATTTCTTGGCGAGGTTTTATTCGATTTTGAAGTTTTATAGCTTTTTGAAAGGATAATTTAATACTGATCCCGAATTATATAGCTAGTCGAGGCACCGTATAATTCTTGGCAATGTTCATGTTCAAGTCGGAGAAACAAAATGAGACAAAACCCGAAGTGGGCAAATTATGTTTAGACATTTCATTTCCAAAATGTCTTTGAACCGTAAACAACAAAAATGAGTTATGAGTCGATGCTTTAAGTGTTAAAAAAAACTAAAAATACAAATTGAAGAGAAAAAAATTAATTAAAAGATTAGATTTTAGGTGAATCCTTTTTTAGAATGAAATTATTAATTTCTCTTTTATTTAATTTAAGTTGTGCCATTTTAATATACTTAAACGTCAAAATCGAATGAAACTTTAAATTAATGGTTTTTGTCACACTTTCTGTCATGGCAAAAAGTTGAAAAGTTGGATCAACACTATTTTTGTTTTGTAGCCAACAAAAATAGAAATTATCCTAAGTTGACTACAGCGACAAAAGTTGTCGTGAAGCCGTGTAGCTGAGTTGGTGTCAAAATAATCGTTTTCATATAACCGTGTGTATTTTATTTGTGACAGGCTGTAGTTGCGGCGCCGCTATCGTCTATGTGTTTGTGTTTCATGCATTAAAGCAATTCTTACATAAAAAACTCGAAATAAAAGTGAGGCAAAAGTTTAATAAGGCAAATATACCAAAATATTTATGCAAACTTATTTCAGATTTCATTCACGGCAGAAGCTTTAAAGTTGCGATTAATAATGAAACATCATCTCCAAAAACCATTACCACAGGGTTACCTCAAGGATCAGTCTTGTCGCCATTGCTTTACTCGATATATACATCCGATTTCAAAGTTCCGAAATATATGAAAGTTGCTTACTACGCAGATTATACTGCGTTAATTTCTTCAAACAAACTTACAAGTGCACTCCTGAAGAAAATGGAAAAGGGACTTGTTAATTGCAGTAAATATTTTCACAAATGGAAAATCAAAATTAATCCAAACAAGACCCAAGCAATTATTTTTCCGTTCAACAAATCTCCCAAAAGACTGCCAAGACGTCATCTTCATATGGGAAATAATACCATAAATGTACTTAATCATGTCAAATATCTCGGAGTTGTCTTGGACAAAAAGCTTACTTTTAAACAACATATTATGGCTACGTGTCAAAAAGCTATAAAATCATTTAAAGCATTATGGCCACTACTAAATAGAAGGTCATTTCTAAACCCCAAAAACAAAAATCTACTCTTCAAAAGTGTTATAAGGCCGATATTAACATACGCGTGTCCTATTTGGAGTGACGCTGCCAACTGCCACCTAAAACGCTTACAAATTATACAAAACAAATGTCTTAAAATGATAAATAAAAAGCCCTGGAGGTATCCTACAAATCTTCTTCATGAAGAAACAGGTTATGAAAAAATTATCGATTTCATAACAAGGATTAACAATAATTACTTTGCCAAGATTGAAAATTCCTCTTACCCACTGATAAGAGAATGTAGAGAAATAACGTAAAATTAAAAAGAAATCACCAAATTGTAAATTATATGCTTATAGAGGTCTATTATTTCTAATAAACCTTCTATAAGCATATAAATATTTTCAGATAGTATTTGAATTTATTAAATCATATAAAGGTTTTTCCTCCCATTTTCCTTTAAAAATCATTAAAAAATAAAATAAAAACTATTTAATGTCTTTAGATCCTATATATTATTTGTTGCAATATCTATATAAAGATAAGATCTCATATGTAAATATCAAATTTGTTAAAATATGTAAATAAAGGAAGAATGTATAATTGAAAAAAAAAGTTTAATAAGTTTTATATAATTATATTTATATAATCTATAATATTAATAGGCTAGGCGATTTTTTGTTACCGATTTTTTGTTGTACCGTTTTATCCCGCTTTTGACCAAACTATATTATTTGAAAGGTATTTCTTTTTAGCTGTTTTCCAGATTTACAGATTTTTAAATTTTTTCCTTTAGTTTGAGTAAATTGCATTTAAAGTTGCTACTAACACATACATAAAATTATACATATGCTATCTGTGTATTTATTAAATTTGTTCATGTGTTTGTTAATGAGTTTGTTATCTTCATTCACAATAATAATAAACCAAAAAAAGTGTTGGATTGTGAATTAGCTAAGTTGAAAAATAAATGAAATGAAATGAAATTTTATTGAGACTTTTTTCTTCTTTTTTTCACAAACGAAAGGTTGACATTAACCATATGATACATTACAGATGTTTCTTAGAACTATATTCGTCTTGTTCTAATACACGCTAATTGAATACGCTACATAAAAAATAAAAATGAAAAATAAAGTTGCCTAGAAATTGCGCTCGAATTTCGAGTGTTGGAATCTATTAGTTTATATAATTTGCGGTATGCGAAGAACTAAAAAAGTTAAAAGTGAGGTTAGGCAAGGTGATAAATTTGCTGTCGTAGCGCTCATTCGCTGATGAAACTTTGGCAATGGGACCTTCGATATCAATTGCTGATAAGGGTAAATTGGTTTTAAATCACTCCGTGACCATGCGTTACTGTGTGTGACTATGTCGAAGTTAATCTTTCTTTACAGCAAATATATCGACCAAATGTCAGATTGATTGGATGAGGGGAAATCCGTTTTAAATCTCTCCGTGATTGTGCGTGACTAAGTTAATCTTTTTTCACAGCAAGTGTATGGACCAATTTTGAGATCGATCGGATTAGGGAAATAACATTTAGATTACTCCGTGACTGTGCGTGACTACCCCTAAATTAATCTGTGGTCACAACAACACTATTGGCCAAGTTTTAGATCAATTGGATAAGGGGGAATGGGGTTGACCCACGACAGAGTTTAAAAAATACATTGTTTTTATTTCTTAAATTTGTATAAATTATTTTTTCTTTTTTAATATGGCAATTTTGTACCTTTCATTTGATACCGATTGGAGAAAATTTTTTGTTATTCAGTTGAGAAATCAGAAATTTCTCAAGTTGATAACTGAGAAAATCATCATACAAAAAAGATGTGCCTTTTAAGTTGAGAAGACTATAATCGGACTATTGAGTTGCATTTCATGATTAGTCTTAGATTGGAGAAATGCATTTCAGCCCAAATATACCTCAAGTTTATATCAAACAAAAATGTTTACTGGGCATAGTTATTTTATAAGGCGACAGTTTGGTACAGGTGGTTACTTTATAAGGCGATAACTTAATTTCTTACAATTTCCTTACAAAAAGAAATGAAGGATTGCGAATTTTATAGGTCAGACACAAATTATCGTAATGAACTACAACGTTTTATTGCATCTTCCCTTATAACTGGATTTTTTCCTGACTGTCTAAAAGAATCTTGTATTATTCCAACACAAAAAATAAAACACACAAAAGATCCACAAGAAATTCAGCCAGTAAATATGCTGCAAACAATAAGTAAAATTTGGGAAATAGTCGTACAAGCCCAATTAAATAGATACTTCGAAGATAAACATTTATTAAATGAAACACAATCAGGCTGCAGAAAAAATCATAGTTGTGAATCTCTGTTGAATCTAGTGATAACTCAATGAAGCATAGAAACTGCGTTGTGGCTGTTTTCTTAGACTTCAAAAGAGCGTTTGAGACAATTGACAGGGAAATAATGTTAGAAAAACTTCAAAAATATGGAATAAAAAGCATAGAATTAAAATGGTTTAAAAGCTATCTGGAAAATAGAACTCAAAAAACAAAATGCGGAGAAGAGATATCAAAAATTAAAAACATCAATGTAGGTGTGCCTCAAGGGGCAGTATTGGGAACATTGCTGTTTCTAATATATATAAAAGATTTGGAAAGAGTCATAAAAAAAGCAAAAGTATGTATGTTTGCGGACGATGCGCTTATATATATAACTGGAAAAAATCCAGAAGATTGTGTTCGAAATTTAAATACTGAAATGAGAGAAGTTGACAGGTATTTAAAAATGAGTAGATTAAAACTAAATATAAATAAAACTAAATACATGGTGATAAATGGAACGGTAGATGAAAACATTAATATCGATGGTGTACCAATTGAGGAGGTTGAAGAAATTAAATATTTAGGAGTTTCTTATAGATAAAAACCTTATGTTTAATACACATTTTAACTATATTTGCAAAAAGATTGCTAAAAAAAAATAGCTTTCTTCAAAAGAATTCGAAATAATATATCAACAATTACATATATTAGAATATTTAACACAATAGTTAAACCCCACTTTGAATATTGTTCAACGCTGCTTTTCCTTGAGAGTCAACAAATGAAAGAAATACTTCAAAATAAGGGTATGAGATGTATTCTAAGATGTCATAGGTTAACACATATAAGTGACAAAAATTTCAGTGGCTCCCAGTGAATCAAAGACTGGTGATGAATATTTTAATATTTATATTTAAGATGAAAAATGGAATATTGCCGAACTACTTGAGAAAGCAACTAGTTTATGTAGCAGATGTACAGCCATACAATCTGAGGAATTGAACGATTTTAGGTTAAATTTTGGAAGAACAAATTTTTACCAAAATTTTTTATTTTATAATGGACTTAACTTATATAATAAAATTCCGTCAGAATTAAAGAATGAAAAAACTTTTTTATATTTAAACGAAAAATTACAATGTACGTAAAACAAATGTGTTAACGTAGAAAATCCATGAATGTAACATTATTTAATTTTATATTAATAGCAGCATGGCTAAATAAATAAATAAATAAAATAAAAAGATAATATGACCAAAATCGAGCAACCTATTTTAAAGAAAAGATATATATGTACATTTAATGAGTTTAACCTAACCTATGCGAACAACTTAATTATGAATTTTTCAATTAAATATTCTTCCTTTATTTACACATTTTAACAAATTTTTGATATTTACATATGAGATCTTATCTTTACATATAGATATTGCAACAAATAATACATAGGATCTAAAGATATTAAATAGTTTTTATATTATTTTTTAATGATTTTTAAAGGAAAATGGGAGGAAAAAAAACCTTTATATGATTTAATAAATTCAAATACTATCTGAAAATATTTATGTGCTTATAGGAGGTTTATTAGAAATAATAATAATAATTTTACGTTATTTCTCTACATTCTCTTATCAGTGGGTAAGAGGAATTTTCAATTTTGGCAAAGTAATTGTTATTAATCCTTGTTATGAAATCGATAATTTTTTCATAACCTGTTTCTTCATGAAGAAGATTTGTAGGATACCTCCAGCGCTTTTTATTTATCATTTTAAGACATTTGTTTTGTATAATTTGAAAGCGTTTTAGGTGGCAGTTGGCAGCGTCACTCCAAATACACTTAAAAGGTCAATGGCCTTGCAGTAGGGTTGCCAGATCCCGATTTGGAAAAAACTGGACATTCGGTATAAAAAATTTGGATTTTTTAAAAAAAGCTGGACATTTTAAAAGTTTTGTCTTATCGAAAAAAAAGTTTTTAATCTTTATTTTAATAAAATAATTAATTGTATTTTTTTCAGATGTAGGAACATTACGTATTATAAAAAACGTATAAACAAAACGTACAGCTAATCAGTTCATTCTTTAAAGTTCTAAAAATATAAAATATAATATAAATTATTATAATATTTTAATAATAGTTATTCTAAAATAATTTTTATTGCCACAAATATTTTGTGTTTTCACTAAATGACTTGGCTAGCTCTGAACCAGCGACAGTTTGCAAAAATTTTTGGAAATCTTTGCAAGATTTCTCCAAATTTATTCTAATAAATACTTCTTCCTTTATTAAGTCAAAAGACATTCTTTTTCTTTCTTTGCTATATAAATTATTCAAAATACTGAAAACTCTTTCGCAAAAGGCGTTGCTTATAGGAATTGAAAAAATAAAAGATATTTGCTTTCGTAAATTTTCGCAATCATCATTATTTGTTTTTGTAAAAAAGAAAGACCATATTTTATCATTTGGTAAATCGTGTGTGGTAACTGGTCGTAAACTCCTCGAAGACAACAAAAATCATTATATAATTTATCATTGTCTATAGCTTCAGATATTTCTAGAATATGTGGTAGTTTTTGTAACTCAGTCCACGAAAACAAAGATATTTTTAAATTTAAAAAATAAATTATTTTAAAAAGGGAGTTAGCTCCAAAATCATAACGTTTTTCTAAATATGAAACAGCTGTTTTTAAAAATTCGTCGGTTTCTGATGTAAACATTTTTTGTTCATCAGAAGAAAGATTTTTTTAAAACATTACTGACTTTGCTACCATAAAACTTATCATTTATTTTACATTGAAGGCTACTCATGAGCCTAGTCATTACATCGTGTAACTCTAAAATTGTAAAAGAGTAATTTTTAAGAGACAAAATAGTTAAATGAAATTTTCGCATTATATTGTGTAAGAAATATAGATATGCTTCTGGAAGACCTTCCACTTTACACTCATCATTTTCATGCACTACATTGTCATCTGAAATTCCATAAGAAATAAATTCCCATAGGCCTTTTTGGCATTTCCTTTTTCCTTTTTTTAAAAAGTACATTTTTACTGCAGCCCAACAATAGATTAAACGATCTACAGCTGGTAAAAGAGAAAGCCACCGAGTTGCAATATGTCGTAAAAGTTCTTTATACTCAATTTCAGCAAACTCAAAACATCCCTTTAACTTTTCTGTAGTCATTGCCGATGAGCTGAACTCGTTAAAAATTTTTATTACGATATTTTCCATATCTATAGATAAAGCATTGAGAGCTCTTTTAACGCAATTGTTTATAACGTGGCAGTTACAATTTGCTTTAATAATTTGCTTACATTCGTTTTTAAGTTTTTGGTATACAGAATTATGAATACCGTAATTGACAGCAGCATTATCCGCACTATAAGCTGTGATTTGTTTTATATTCAAATCACAATCCTTTGTTATTCGTATATTTAAAAAAAATATCCATTGATGTTTCGTTTGACACCGTTTGGCATAATGGCCTAGTATTTAAACTTCTTGGTGCCAAAATATTTATGCAAACTTATTTCAGATTTCATTCACGGCAGAAGCTTTAAAGTTGCGATTAATAATGGAACATCATCTCCAAAAACCATCACCACAGGGTTACCTCAAGGATCAGTCTTGTCGCCATTGCTCTACTCGATATATACATCCGATTTCAAAGTTCCGAAGTATATGAAAGTTGCTTACTACGCAGATGATACTGCGTTAATTTCTTCAAACAAACTTACAAGTGCACTCCTGAAGAAAATGGAAATGGGACTCGTAATTTGCAATAAATATTTTCACAAATGGAAAATCAAAATTAATCCAAACAAGACCCAAGCAATTATTTTTCCGTTCAACAAATCTCCCAAAAGACTGCCAAGACGTCATCTTCATATTGGGAATAATACCATAAATGTACTTAATCATGTCAAATATCTCGGAGTTGTCTTGGACAAAAAGCTTACTTTTAAACAACATATTATGGCTACGTGTCAAAAAGCTATAAAATCATTTAAAGCATTACGGCCACTACTAAATAGAAGGTCATTTCTAAACCCCAAAAACAAAAATCTACTCTTCAAAAGTGTTATAAGGCCGATATTAACATACGCGTGTCCTATTTGGAGTGACGCTGCCAACTGCCACCTAAAACGCTTACAAATTATACAAAACAAATGTCTTAAAATGTTGGGCGATGGTCTGATGGTATTTCGTAATCCATTGTTTTTACGTCTATATTTAAAGCGGAGTGGCATAAAATAATATCGACTGTAGATGCTTCGCGATTGTGTTGATGGGGGAATAGGGTTGGACTATTAGGATAGTGAATAAAAAAAAAATTGCTTGAATGCTGTAGGTTGTTGAGTGCGATTCCTGCAGTATTATTTGAACGACAATTCCATGAACAATGTTTGGCATTTAGGTCACCAAAAACTATATATTCTTTGGTGGAAGGTGTTAGGTTCAAGAAATCAGCACAGAAGTTATGGGTATATCTTGGTGAATATAACGAAGATACAACAATAGGTCTATTATTTATAATAACTTCAATTGAGATGTTTTCGATTGATGAGGTGTTTGATATAAAGAGGTTTTATGAGCGACAGATTTATGAATTAACTACTTAATTATGAGACATGCAACCGTATGGGCTGAGAAATGATGGAGATTTTAGACTACAACGAGTAAACACAACAGCGACGCAGCGATCACTTTTCTATAAAGGACTACAATTATATAACTCGTTACCAAATAATATCACAGAACAGACAAATGAATATATTTGTAAAAGAGATTGTGTAATTTTTATAAGAAATAATATAAATAATTCAGAATTTTAGAGCAAAACAAAATAGTGCAAAAATATGTAACCTATGCGCATTTTTAAAGTATAATAATACTAATAAATAAAATAATAATAATAATAATCTTATTTCGATTAGTTACAAATCCAAAGACAAAATATACACTTTACACATTTGTAAAAAATCTTTTTTATGGAACGTGTGTTGAAAACAATATTTTTTTAAATCCAATATAACTTTAAGAGGCATTCAATACTAACAACTAACTAAACTAAATAGAATAAATTCTATTATCTCATTATATTATCAATACTTTCTGTTATTTAAAATATTGTTGCCTATCTTGGCGAGAATGGAAAATTGAAAAAAAAAAAATCAAAGGAACTTCAAAAAAGCTCGACTTTACTGAGATAAGAATTTTAAATGATTGTTAGCTGATAATAACTGAAAAAAAAACTAACTATTTTCAGAAAATGTGTTCTTGATTGACAACTTGAAGCGAAGAAATATACAACGTTCGTTCAAAATGGGTTAACGAATATGAACAACATTAACAAAAAACTGTTATTGTAGATTTGCACGAGCAACTGTAATACACAACAATGCAGCCGTTTTGTTTTCAATATATTATAAACAAAAGCTTATACACACATATATATATATACATTAGGGCCATTCATTAACTATATGGGCTTAAATGGCCTAGTAGCTTCAAAAGACTTGTAGCAATTATGCTTGATTTGGTCCGTCCAATACAATAACATTTTATAGATTTGCCATATTGCTTAATATACAATTTTTACAACTGAAAAAAGATTGTATTTCTTCGAATTTAGGCTTTTTAAGGCATCATTCTTCTATGAGAATTAATAAAAATATAACTAAGAATTATTAATATTGAGACATTTCGGATCCTCAGATAAAGATTTACATATATATATTTACATAATAGCACAAACTTTTTGCATTCCAACTCACCAGTGTCCCTTCCTCACATGAACCAGCATCGAATGATTTTCTTTCGAAAATTTCTAACAAATCGTGCAAATCCTTCTGCGTCACTTCGGTTGTTGTGGACATTGCGACGACGATGCATTTATTTATTTATGCAACGTACAAAGATAATTATTCTTAGTTTTCTTAATTTTTTTATTGTATTTTAGCTCTTAAATAACGGACACCTTGTTTTATATATATTTTTATATTTAATTTTTTTTTTAATTTGCTTACTTTTTCACTATGCACATAAATGGCAAATTTATCATAAATATTTTTATTGCGTATTTATATTTTACCATTTATTATAATTTGTTTTTCTTTTATTTTGTTCTCTTTTTCTATTGGATTATTTTTTCTATTTAAAGGGGGAAAGAAAACGCCTTTTACTACACACCCGTCTGACTTTGAAAAAGTCGTCTGTCGTTGCGGTTGTAGCAGTTTTCCTTGCATAAATTATTGAAACTTAGTTTATCATCAACTTTATTTATTTATCAATAAATTATAATATTTTCGGATAAAATAATTATTTCGTTTTCACAAAAAATTAAAAACGCAAAAACACTCACGATTAAGCAGCGCAAATGACGCAAAACTAATTTCACTTTGACAACGCGTCTCAAAACTTGCAGACAATAATCTGAACGAATATTAATATAAAAGCGATATGAGATGAATAAAGAAAAAGTAAATAAACAAATGACACCATCGTACAGAGTTGTTAAAAACTGTCAATAATTTAATATAATCAAATACACTGAACGAAATATAACAAAGGTTTGGATAATTCTGTATTAAAATTCAAAGACAATCGCCAGTTGTTTGCTCTGAACCATTAACATCTTATCTAGACTGGAATTAAACACGATAAACTTTATGCAAAAAATTAAATTGGAAAATGCACCGGAATATTTAATAGAGCAGCTAACATACGTTGGGGAAATAAAACCATATGGCCTTAGAAATACGGGTAATTTCAGACTGATGAGAGTAACAACAAGTGCGATGCAAAAATCCCTATTTTTTAAAGGAATTCAAATATGTAATAGCCTACCAATTTATATTCAAAATGAGAGAAATTTTAATGTTTTTAAAAGAAATATTGTTAGATATATGTAAGAAATAATATTCAATAGATCCTTATGATATTTATATATATATCTGTAAAACATCTTCAGAGAAATGAAAAGTATTTTAAATACTACTATTAAATTAAAAAATTAAATTTATTATATTTGCTAAGAGCAGCTAACGATTTTATACCCTAGATTACATGTGGTGAGTGTACAATGAGTTATCTTATTATATGTGTGTCCATGTAAAGCTTGTTATCAAACTACAGGGCTCAAATTTAAATATATTTTTTATCGACCAAAGGACGACAGCTTTAGAAATTGGTGGAAATCGATGCATGTTCAGACCTACCCCCATACAAATAACCCCTAGCAGACCGACTAAATGGTCAAAAGAACCAGGATATTATATATATATATTTCAATAAAATTTGTTGTGTGTGTCTATTATACGCACTAATCCAAAAATAAACCCTATATGACCATTATGAGGTATAGTACCCATATAAAGATGACTCCCGATCTATTAAACAAGTAAGAAAATTATAGTCGGTCTAGACCGACTATACGATACCCTATACCATGCGTTTAGAAGCCCTATCTCTTAGGCCCAACTAACTGGACATAGAAAATAAGCAAAAACCAAATTTGAGTGGGATTTTTATTAATTTTTTTGGCTGCAGATATGAAAAAGTTCATATCGGATGCTATATCTATATGGGGACTAGGTTCAAAAATGGACCGACCCTGATCATGTTTGGTAAAGTCTCTTGTATTATGCGAAAATATATACAAACAAAATCTGAGAAAAATCAGTGCAATATTTTTGTTTTTTAATAGATTTAAGTGAAGATCGGGAAGCAGCTCTATATGGGGCCAAAGGGATCATTTTTGGACTTCTCATTAGTGGACGTAATGAACGCATACAAAACCCAATTTGAGTAAAATCTATATGACAATTTGGATCTTATGGCAATTTATGTCGATTTCGTAGGGGTAATTTGTATGGGGGCTAGGTCTGAACGTGGACCGATTCTCACCAATTTAAATAGCGTTCATCCCATGGCCGATAAAAGCTTATATACCAAATTTCCTCAAAATATGTTCATATTTGCGACCTGCAGTTTGATTACAAGGTTTACATGGACACACAGACGGACGGACGGACATTGTTAAATCAACTCAGAAAGTGATTCTGATTCGATCGGTATAATTAAAGATGGGTCTAGGTCAAATATTTTTGGTTGTTACAAACAGCAGCACAAAGTCATTATACCCAAACCACGTAGTGGTATAGGCTATAAAAAGGGAAAATTTTTGCACAGAATGTTGAGAAAAGTGAGTGAATTTCCAATTAATTCCTCATCGAAGTATGTATTGTGCAATATCCTCTTTCGAAACTGATATAGTGTTGTATAGTCGGTCTAGGACGACTATAATTTTCTTTCTTGTTTGCCTTATGGTCCTCATGGTTGCTACTCAGCAACCTACCGTTAGGTATTCAACAGAGGTAATAATTGATTAACGGAGTCTATATGTCGTAAAAAGCCATCAAATTTTAAATACCAAGAGAGTCTATGCGACTTTATATTTATCGATTATTTTATTTGAAAGTTATTATAGCGAACGTAGAAAAAAATTATTTCATTTTTACCTGTATATTTTATTTAATATTAATATTGTTTATTTGTTTGTTTCGTTAAACGTTGCATTAGATTTATATACCAGTCAGGTAAATATGAGTACACGGTTTTTCCTCGAAGACACTCATACGTGATACGTCCAGTTTCAGCACTAAAATAGAATTCATAAACCGTATAGGGGCAGTTTTCATTAGACAATATAGTTCGCAGACGTTGCAAAAACTGCAGCAAGAAATTAGCACAAACCCAAGGAGCCCAATATGTTTGCTAAAAAAATAAATTTGAAAAATTTTAAAATACAGATCGAGAACTTCATAAAAATACTTCTTACACCATTCAGCTTGGGCAACGATCTCAATTCCATGTGTTCAATATCATGCACAAGGCCCTTCTCATTTCTCATGCCCACATATAAATCTTGTACACCGGTCAAAAATGACTGACACCACCAATTTCGAGTCTTATGATTTAAAAATGATTTGTACTGAAAAGCATTCAAATTGCCCTGGCGTACCTTGAGTTCAACACATTTTAAGGAATCTAAATTGCTGGGTTTATCATAGTTTCTGAAATAAAAAGCAACCAAATTTAAGATTATGCTATTTAGCGTGGACTCTAATAAGCTACTTACAGTTGAATTGGTTGTTCACTTACAATACCATCCATTTCGGCTCCAAACAATAGATTAATGCCAGCCAAACGTGTTTGAAATACCAGTGAAAATTCTTCACATTCATTAACCGGAACAGAAGTGTCGGGTTCATTGAACGGCGACTCTGAAAGACAATATTGTTCAAATTTAAAACCCCACGCCATAAATGCCTTCTGCTGTGCTGTTGCTTGACTTTTTCTATATTTTTCTTGAGCCGTTTCTCGTTTCGCTATGTAAAATGTGTTATTGAAACGTGTAACATGCAAACACCAGTCCTCACGATGTTCGTAGGGTGTACACATTATAAGACGCAGTATACCACGCCATGTTACAAATTCCGGCGGTGATGTATTCGTTTGACCCCCGAATACTTTTTGATGATGATCATAGATAAACTTGAGCAGACTATCTATAGGTCCATCTAGAGTAGATTCAGGTTTCTTAATAGCACTTTCTAGACCAGCATTTAAATCCAAAGGGAAATGTTTGGGATTTGGTAATTTAAAATAACGCAATTGTTGATCACTTGGTTCAAAGTCGCGACTCGCATTTAAACTGTAGAATCCAATTGGCTGTGGTTTTTTAATATCAGGAAATGGCAGTTCAACTTCTGGAGGACGTATACGTATTGCCAAATCTTTTACAAATTGTTTATTTGAGTGATCGTTCATTATTCAAATGTTTTTTATTTTGTTTGATGTTTTAGTTTTGTTTATTTGTTTAGCTTTTTAAAAGGCGTCATTTAGGGTTTCCAAGTGCATTTTGTAAGTCTAGGGTTTTCTAATTTGTTTTTTTGGAAAAATAACATTAAAATGTTATCGATAACATACATATACTTAACCCTTTCATGCCCGAATTAATTGTGTTTGAAAAATGACTATCTTCTAAAAGTATTTTTTAATTTTTTTTTCTTAATTTTCTTACCTTTAAATAATATTTTTAAGCATTTAAATATAAACTTTTAAATATGTTTACTTTTTTTTTGATTATTTGTAAACTCACTTTTTACAAAAAAAAAATTACAATAGCAATCAAATAAGATTGGCTCTCAAATGATCTCTATCAATAATTACAATAAAATATTTACAATTAGACTTGCACAATATATCAAGCTACTTTGAGAAAAAAAAACCGCAGGAGAAAAAAATTAAAATTACGGCAGTTATAGCTAATATATACAATGTTGCCAATAGGCAACATCGGGCATTAAAGGGTTAAAGTAAAAGTTCCCAACTATAAGTGTAGCAACATTTTTTCCCTTACTTTTTAATTGAACAGACTTCTAAATTGGACAGTCATTATACATTTAAAAGTTTATTTACTAAATAAATACATTATGAGATTTTGTAAAATAGATATAGTAAATAATATGTTTTCAAAAGAAAGTAATAACACTTTGTTGTTGAAACTATGTTAAGGAAAAAAAAAACTACCAACAATAATAAGGAACTAAACATATTATTTTCAATTAATTTTACGTGGATTCTATGCAAGAACTTTTAATTTTACCAAATTACTTATTAGTAAGCCTTGTAATAGACTATTGTTTGTTTACATTTGTTAAACGCTTGTTTTGGCTCTCCAGCCACAAAGATATTTAAAGAAAAGTAGTGTGGTAGCGACAAAATGTTAGCCCAACCTTGGAATAAATAACTGAGGTTTTCTAGTTGACCGAGCAAAAATTAAAAGTTTCCTATCTGTGGCACATTCTTATTGTTAATCAGCATAAGAAACCATGTGACCCTTAAATTTTAAGTATAAAATGTGTTCACCAAATTTATGTAAAATGTTACGGAGAATATGTTAACCCTCCAACTCCTCAAGGTAAGGGTCTTTTTGTCCTTCTTTAAAAAAAAGCAAAACATCGTTAAAACAGGGATTTAAGGGGTTAAAATGTTCCGCAAAAATATTATCCGTTACATTACAACAAAAACAATGAAATGCAAAACAAAATCAAGTGCTATATTTCTTATTGTACCGAATACGAGTCAATTTGCGGTGCATATATTGTGTACATAACTTGTTTTGTAATTTGAGTGTTTTACTTAAAAAATAACTAAAAATTAAAGTAAACAATCAAATTTTACGTGTAAGATTTTTTTTTTTTTTGGCAAAAATGTCCAATTGTTTGGAAAAATTTGATTTGTTTTGCTATATCTGCGGTAAACATACTATACCGGAATATAAAGGTTACGTTTTTCAATAGTAAAGTTGAAGGCATTTATGAAAGGTATTTTGAGCTAGAAGTTTTTCCGGATAAACGGTGGACGCCGAAGTATTGCTGTCGCATTTGTTATAACGGCTTAATTTTGTGGTCCAAAGGTAATTCATTTTTTTATACCCTCCACACGTCGGTGCCAGAGGGTATACATATATAGGTTTGTCATTCCGTTTGTAACGCATCGAAACACTAATTTCCGACCCCATAAAGTATATATATTCTTGATCCTTATCACAGCTCGAGTCGATATAGCGATGTCCGTCGGTCCGTCTGTCTGTTGAAATCACGCTCATTCACAAAAAAAGCAATCTTATTGGATAAGGCTAAAATAATATCATTTGCCATAATTCCCATCAGGTTGGTATTGAAAATTGGCTAAGTCGGGCATCATCGTGATTAGATACGAGCAAAAATATGTAGATACCTCTAAAAACAAACATAAAACCCAGTGTGTTTGTTGTAACAGTTTAGTGGTTGAACATTATAATTGTACAACAACACAAAAAAATGCCACAAAAAAATTATGCATATACATACAATTTACATATAAAAAAGTAATAAAAGAAAATAATAACACTAGCAAATGGTTTAATAATGAGCTAAAAATTCTTAAAAGACAAAAAATTTGTAAATATCAAACGGCAAAAACTGAAAATACTATTGCAGCATGGAATGATTATAAGGAAATAAGAAATATATACAAAACGAGAATTAATAAAGAAAAAGACAAATATGTTAGTAATAAAATAAGCAATACCAAAGACCAAAAACAGATGTGGAAGGCAATTAAAGACTTAGTGCTTAAAGAAAACAAAAATGTGATTCAATCTGTGATATTTAACCAAATAGAATATAAGGAGAACTATCAAATAGCATATCATTTTAACCAATATTTTGTCCGTAGTATTAAGTCAATTAGAGATAAAATAGAATATGTGCAATACGTTAACCAAATACCTACGATAAACCATAAATTTAAATTCCGTGCAATCACAATACAAGAACTAAAAAGTATATGTAAAGACCTAAAAAACAAACCTGACTACAATAATGTATCACCAAAAATTATAATAGATAACTGGAACGTAACAGGCAATATTATGCTAAATTTAATAAACAAATCACTAGAAACTGGAATTTTCCCCGATAGCTGGAAAGAATCAATGGTAACGCCAATTGAAAAAATTGCTAAAACAAAAAAATGTGAAGAGTTTCGCCCAATAAATACCCTAAAGACATGTGAGAAAATTATAGAAAAAGTTGTAAAAGAACAATTGGAAAACTATATGGAAACAAACAACTTATTTTCAAAATACCAATCTGGTTTTCGTAGGAAATTTTCGTGCGAAACAGCAGTTAATTACGTTATAAATCGATGGAAATTAGTAGAGAAAAATAAAAAAATCACGGCAGTATTCTTGGATTTTAAACGGGCTTTTGAAACAATAGATAGAAACATATTGATACAAAAACTAAATATGTACGGTATCACAGAAAACGAATTGGAATGGTTTAAATCATATCTTACACATAGAAGACAAATCACAAAAGTTAATGGGGTTAAATCAGATCCGATAAGCAATGGATTCGGAGTGCCACAAGGTTCAATACTGGGAGCACTATTATTTATTATTTACATAAATGATATGCCAAACATTATAAACAAATGTGAAATAGTACTATATGCAGATGATACTTTAATTTTTACAGAAGCAAGTACAAATGAACAATGTTACATGAACTTAGCGGAAGACATGAAAACTATAAATAACTGGTTAAAAATGAATAAACTAAAACTAAATGAGAATAAAACAAAACTAATGGAAATTAACATGAAAAGCGAATCAGTATTTAAAATAAATAACGAAATAATAGAAAAAGTCGATAGTATAAAATATCTTGGGTTTATAATAGATAAAGAATTAAAACTAAAAAAACATATAGAATTTATATGTAAAAAATCGGCAAGAAAATTGGATTTTTTAAAAGAATAAGGAACAAAGTTTCAATAATAACAGCTATAAATATATATAACACAGTGATAAAACCACATTTTGAGTTTGGTTCAACAATTTTATATACATGCTGCAATAAAACACAATTGGATAGATTACAAAAGTTACAAAATAAAGCAATGCGTACAATATTAAGATGCAACAAATATACACCAATACAACACATGCTAGATACATTAAAATGGCTCAACATTCGACAAAGACTGGAATTAAACACGATAAACTTTATACAAAAAATGAAATTGGAAAATGCACCGGAATATTTAATGGAGCAGTTAACATACGTTGGGGAAATACAGCCATATGGCCTTAGAAATACGGGTAATTTCAGACTGATGAGAGTAACAACAAGTGCGATGCAAAAATCCCTATTTTTTAAAGGACTTCAAATATATAATAGCCTACCAATTTATATTAAAAATGAGAGAAATTTTAGTGTTTTTAAAAGAAATATTGTTAGATATGTAAGAAATAATATGCAATAGATCCTTAGGATATTTATATTTATTTGTAAAACATCTTCTGAGAAATGAAAAGTATTTTAAATACTACTAATAAATTAAATAAATAAAAAAAAAAAAAAAATAAAATACATATATTAACAATACCAAGAACACAATAACATAGCTCATGTTAGTAGTATTGCTACACATTTTTTTTTATCGTTATCACGTCATAATAAAAAAATCGCCAATATGAAAGAAAAATTAAAAATGGAAAATGGAAAATGAAAATGTAGAATGGAAAATGAAAAACAGAAAATGGAAAATGTAAATTGAAAATGTAATATGAAAAATGGAAAATGAAAAAAGAAAATTGAAAAATAAAAAATTAAAAATGAAAAATGGAAAATAGAAAATGAAAAATGGAGAATGGAAAATGAAAAACGGAAAATGGAAAATGAAAAATAGAAAATGAAAAATGGAGAATGGAAAATTGAAAATGACAAATGGAAAATGAAAAATGGAAAAAGAAAATTGAAAAATTAAAAATGGAAAATGAAAATTGAAAAATGAAAAACGAGAACTGAAATATGAAAAATGGAAAATGAAAAATGAAAATTGCAAAATGAAAAATGGAAAATGCAAAACGGAAAATGGAGAATGAAATTGAAAAATGAAAAATTAAAAGTGAAAAAGGGAAAATGGAAAATGAAAATTGAAAAATGGAAAATGAAAATTGAAAAATTAAAAATGGAAAATGAAAAATGAAAATTAAAACATGGAATATGAGAATTGAAAAATGGAAAAATGAAGAATGGAAAATGGAAAATGAAAATTGAAAAATGGAAAATGAAAAATGGAAAAAAAAAATTAAAAATGAAAACTGAAAAATGAAAATTGAAAAATTAAAAATGGAAACTGGAAAATGAAAAATGGAGCATGAAAATTGAAAAATTAAAAATGGAAAATGGAAAACGCAAAATGGAAAATGAAAATTGAAAAATGGAAAATGAAAATTGAAAAATGAAAAATGAAAATTGAAAAATGCAAAATGGAAAATTGAAAATGAAAAATGGAAAATGAAAAATTAAAAATGGAAAATGAAAATTGAAAAATGAGTAATGAAAAATGGAAAATGGAAAACACAAAAATTAAAAATTTATAATTAAAAACTAAAAATTGAAAATTAAAAATTAAAGACTCAGCTGGAGGGTATCAAAAAATTCGGCACAGCCGAATTTAACACTCTTACTTGTTTTGTTCTAAAACTATATGCAATGCAGTTTGGTATTCCTATGCGGTGGTTAGATCCAGGTGAACATAATGACGCTACATGCTACGTGTGCCAAAATAGTCCTATATTAAAGTTGAATAGATATAGGTGAAAGAGTTTTGTATACAAAGCTGTACCATCAGCCATGCTCCCGCATTCACACCAACTCCCAGTACCTGTGCTACAAGAGCTTAATTTTGACATTTCAAACAAAAAATATAACGAATCGAAGCACTGAATAAAAAGATGGGATTGCAATATTGCGTGATAAAAACAAAAGCTAAAATTTTAATGTTTCTATACTTTTTTAACCAAAATGTGCAGAGCAACATTAATATTTTAATTGAACGAACAGAGAAACGTTTACTCCAGTAAACTGCAATTTTTAATGTAGAAAATCAATGCATAATTGATTAGTTGAATATCAAACTTAAAAAAAATTTTAGGAACGGTTACAGGAAAACTATCATCAAACTTTTTTCAGATTTTTTATTACGAATTTATCTCCTAAATGTGACTTAAGATTATTTCTTTGATCTAACCAGAGGCCAAATCACCGCTTTCGATATCGAGTAAAATCAATCGAAATTGCATATTTTGGTTCATTATTTAAAGAAGACATTGTTTCACGTTTACTCTTAACTAGGGACCATAATCGGTTAACTGAGACAGAGTAAAATTATTCTTAGTATTTTATTTTGGAAAATAAAAAAATAATTTCGATCGAAAAATTTCGATAACGAATGCGGTGATTTGGCCCCAGAGCTTTAATAAATGAACTATTTTTAGGTTGTCCATTAAATATGGAGGAAAATAATGGTAGGCATATAAGTTGTAACAAGACTTGACTGGTTTTTACTGTTGGCCTGTCTTTGGGGATCCGAGTAGTTTCGGTGTATAGAACCGACATTTGTGGAAACAATATTTTATGCAATTTTTAATTAGGAAACAATTTTTTGATTTTGTTTTATTGTAATCCATTTTTTAAAAGCTCAAGATTTCTAAAGGCCAGTTTACACTATCAAAAAGTCGAGTATTATGAAAAAGTTGTATCAAGCTTATGTTATGAAATTGACAGTCTGTAGGATTTATTTTCGAAGTCCGATGGTTTTAAACATTTCTTAAAACTTTTTGGTACTATTAAGAAAAAAGGTAAACAAAAACAAAGTGGAAATAAAATATAAATTTAAAAATAAATTTGCTTGTATATCTAAACAGCTGTTTTCATAAGACTTGAACATGATGGTGCAAATGGCCTAAGTACGCAGAAATAATGACGGTACGTCTTTATGACAGTCTGATGAATTTCATCGGATTTTCATTTCGAAATATACGACTGAGTGGTATAATGTAAATGGGCCTTAAGACATACTTTTAACACGTTTCCAATTCAGGAGGTATTGGAATATCATTATGTGCTGCAAATTGTAGTAATGCAGCATATTTCTTTTTCCAATTTTCAATTTCCCGACCACATTGTTCGTTCTCTTCATGTTTATGTTCTAGTTCTATCCACTCGTGGGATTTTTCTGTTTCTAAAACATCCTTTTGTTCAATACGCTTTATTCGGCAACTGGCCGCATATCCGCGATTTTTTAACGTGCGCCTTCTTTGTTTCATACGTACAATCTCTTCACGATTTAAGCCACGCATCTTTAAAGTACGATTTAAATCGCGCACAGAAATAGAAACCAATTCATCATCACTTATTTCAGGTATAGGATTTGGCGATAAAGGCGCCTGAAACATATAACAAAAAAATTAATACAAATAATTTCGATCAAACAATTGCTTTTACATAAAGATCTTCCATAGCCATTGATGATTTTATATTGTGACTTCTAGACTGTTGTGGTTGATGATGTTGAGCCATTATTGTAAAGTTGTTGATGTTTGTTAGTTGTAATTCTTCAATCTGTATTGATTATCTATTTTCACTACACAATATGATAAACACAGCCTATTATAATAAATATGCCAAAAGCTTTAGTTTTTATTTAATCAAGAAACTAAAAATGTCAAATTAAAAAATCAAAACAATTTTCTTTTGTGTTATCGATGATTAAGTATATGTTGTGACAAAGCCAGTTGATTTTCAGCGGTGGGTCGTCGCCGTTAATTAACGGCTTTTAATTCGTATTTTTTTCCCTCTACGAATTTGAAAACATTCATACAGAAATGTTTTTTTATAATTTCCATTTAAAAAAACTATATTGAAAACAATGTATGACATGCTTTTTAAACTTTTTTTTATTTATTAAATACATAAACATCTATAAAACTAAAAGTACAATCGACAGCAGAATTGAAAATCAATTATTATTTTTTATTTTTAGTCAGTTATTCTCTTCGACTTTAATTGTTTATAGCATATTCTCAAAATAAAACAGGCACACTACTTTAAATGTTAAATAAAGAGAAAAATGTAGCATTATTTGAAAACTTCAGCGGTGGTTTTATAATTTTCATAAACAAATATCTATAACAGTTCAAGCTCCATATGAAATTTCTTTTAAACATTTTGCACAAAACAAAAGTTTTAATATATTCTAAAATTATAAAAAACACACATTTTATATGTAAAACATACATAGAAAAGAAAAAGATTATATAAATTTTAAAGTTAAAGTACTTTATAATGTTAACAATATATTGTATAAGATTTTCACATTTATTGTTCCTTTAAGTGAGTTTCAGTCTGTTTCATTAAACCCTCGCGCCTGATTTTATCCTTTAGTTGGGCAATTTTTAATGTGGCCATAAGTTTTGTAGAACTATATAACCACGCACCCTAAACGATTGGAGAAAAAATCATAAAAATTAAATATATTGTTTATGCATTTTCTGTTTAAACTTACAATCATCAACATACAGTTGAGTAAAATTGGTATTGAAAATACTGTCGATATAAATAGACCATTACTATCAAAATATTGTTGTTTCGAGAAGGAATGCCAATGCAACGATGCATATTCATTTATAGACTCCGAGAAATAAACGGCAGATACTGGAACAAATACACAAAATAATGAAAACAAAGATATTAAACAACAGTGAGATAGTAGTAATTAAATGAACTTATGCTATGTTCAGACGGACAGCAAGATTCGAGGTTCGCTCTGTCATTCATGATTGAAGCAACTTGGTTCATTTTGAATCTAGTTACGAACCACGAAAAATGTACTGTCATCTCCAATTTTGATAAAAAATTATCGCTAGTTTATCTGAACTAGCTGTCAAAAATATATAAACAAAGAAAAAACAGAAAATGTGCGCAAAAAATAAATAGAAACATTTAACTAATAAAAAGTATATATTTATCTATATATTATATTATATATAATTCTAGCGGATCCCGAAGTAGTATTAGATTGGAAGACGATCAACTTGAATTTGGAAGTGGATCTAACGACTTACAAACCACATTTGATCAAAACAGGTCTAGTAGCAATAACAGAAGCGAAAGAACAAATGAGCCATTATGCGAGCTCCTAAACGGAAACGTATATTGCACGACATTATATCGGGAGATGTGGACTAACTTCAAGACATTAGGATACTTGAAAAACGAATTAACTCGTACCAAGGAGGATTCGTTATCCTCACAAAACACTTTAAACCAAATTGGGAACACCTCAACATCGTCCACGATTGCAATTTCTACAACAGCCAGCGCAGATGTGCAATCTTACATGGATTGCCTATTAAATCCAGACAGGGGACTAAGTACTGTATTTGGCTCACAGAGTACATGAGAGAATTCCTCACAAATCTCACAATTTACTTGTGTACAGGCGGGAGGTCAAATGTGCAAGTCACATGCGGCCGACAGACTTGGAGAAGTCTTTATACAGCTGAAAGTATACAACAAAGCAGATCTGAAGAGAATAACTCCGAATTTATGATGGCACCATCAGAATGCACGAGCGATTAAGGCCCTTCAAACTCTCGTATCAGAAAGCGAAAATATAATTCGGAACAGTCCGAATTTCAAAGAGGACGACCCACTTTAAATACCATACTACAATGGTTCAAAATAAATTTACCATCTCCAGTAAATAACGCTCCACAACCCATTCAGTGATAAATTGACCTCATCTCAATATTATATCTAGATCCAATACACAATTTAAAGAAGCAGCAGAATCCTACAATAGATGGTTACATATAAAAACAGTAGAAGAGATCTTTGAAATAATTTCTCAAGCAACTCCTATGTTTAGTTGCTTGGATGGAAATTTTGATATGAAGTACTATGATAAAGAAACTTCATTGCAAAGATTAGAACAATTATTACTATTCCAATTTTCAAATGATGAAGATGAAGTATCTTCGTTCATTCAAGTTTTATATATGGGCTTAAATAGAGAAACTTCACAGAAAAACTGTATTGTAATAATTGGAAATGTTTCTGCTGGAAAAACGCTGTTTGAAGAATTATTAAAACAGCATTATTATCATTTGGACATATATTAAATATGAGTAGGTATTCTCAGTTTCCATTCAACAATTGTATCAATAAAAGGATTTTACATTGGGATGAGCCATCTTTTGAACCTTCAGCAATTGAAACATTAAAAACATTATTTTCAGGTAATATTTATTAAAATATTTAAGTTTCTTTATAATAGTATTTTTAATTTTCCATTTTCCATTTTTCAATTTTAATTTTTCATTTTTCATTTTCTATTTTCATTTTTCAATTTTCATTTTTCATTTTCCACTTTTCACTTTTCATTTTTCACTTTTATATTTTCATTTTACATTTTCCATTTTTCATTTTCAATATTCCACTTTCCATTTTTTATTTTTAATTTATAATTTTTCATTTTTCATTTTCCATTTGCCATTTTTAATTTTAAATTTTTCACATTCCATTTTCCATTTCTCACTTTCCATTTTCCATTTACATTTTTCATTTTCCAATTTTCATTTATAATTTTCCATTTTCCGTTTTTAATTTTTCGTTTTCCGTTTTCCATTTTCCACTTTTCACTTTCCATTTTTAAATTTTAATTTTTCATTTTCCATTTTTCAATTTTCATTTATCATTTTACATGTTCCATTTTCCATTTTTAATTTTTCAATTTTCATTTTCCATTTTTAATTTTTCATTTTCCATTTTTCATTTTCCATTTTCCAATTTTCATTTTTCATTTCTAATTTTTCGTTTTCCATTTTTCATTTTCCATTTTTCATTTTCCATTTTTCAATTTTAATTTATCATTTTTCATTTTTCAATTTTCATTTTTCATTTTCCATGTTCCATTTTCCATTTCTCATTTTCCATTTTTCATTTTCCATTTTTAATTTTTCATTTTCCACTTTTTATTTTTCATTTTTCGTTTTTCGATTTTTAATTTTTCATTTTCCATTTATCATTTTCCATTTTCCAATTTTCATTTTTAATTTTCCATTTTCCATTTTTAATTTTTCGTTTTCCATTTTTCATTTTCCATTTTTCATTTTCCATTTTTCAATTTTAATTTTTCATTTTCCATTTTTCAATTTTCATTTTTCATGTTATATTTTCCATTTTTCATTCACCATTTTCCATTTTTAATTTTTCATTTTCCACTTTTCATTTTCCATTTCTCATTTCGCATTTTCCATTTTCCATTTTCGATTTTCAATTTTTAATTTTTCATTTTCCATTTTTCATTTTCCATTTTACATTTTTAATTTTTCACTTTTCAATTTGCATTTTTCATTTTTCAATTTTCATTTTCCATTTTTCATTTTTCATTTTCCATTTTTTATTTTTATTAATTTTTAATTTTTAATATTTAATTTTAATGATAAAAAAATATGTGGTAAAACTTACTTAGGCCAATGTGACACGTGCAGTATTAATATACACACAACTGTAATGACTTCAACAATACGAAGAATTACAACATATACAACATATACAAACACACTGAACAATTTTATTTTTTCAAGAGTTTTTTCAAAGTTTCATTCATAGCGCGTGAACCCTTGGCCGATTTTTGACGATTTTAAATAGCAACTCTTTTGGGATGTTAATAAACGATTTTATATAAAAACGGTCTAGCTAAGATACTGACGGCGTGATTGTGATTTCCACAGACAGACGGACAGACGGTCATCGGTAAATCAACTTCCCTTGAAAATATATTTTTTTTGGGGGTCTCAGGAATTTATTTCGATGCGTTACAAACGGAATGACAAACCTATATGACAAACCCTCTGCAACTGAGGTGTGGAGGGTATAAAAATTAATGCAGCCAACACTACACACAAAATACAAAATTTTTTAACGAATACAACTAAATGCCCATCAAGCGAATCTGAAAAAAACTAGAAATTATGGTATGTGCTTTTGTGGCAGAACACAATATTCCATTTACAGCGTTGGACCATTTAAATTCCATAATAAAGAAATGAATAAATGAATTCCAAATCACAAATTGTATCAAATGCTCTAGGTCCTGAAAACACTAATGATATTGTTAATTTTTTCAAAACAATTATTCTTTAGCGATTGATGAAAGTACAGATATCACTTATTAAAATTTTTAGAGGCCAATGCCGTGATCGTTTTGTAAGTTTGGTGCAAATGGAAGACAGCTCTGCAAATGGTATTTTTGAAGCGTCAAGGTTTTATAAGATTGCAATATACCTTCCTTTAAATAATATTATCGATATTACGACTGATAACTGTGCAGATATGATGGAAGTCTCTGAGCCCAAACAAAATTTAAAAATAAAGTTCCTCATACATTCACTAACGGTTGTATATTAGCGCTCCCCGATTTCGTTTTTCCCCCCGTTTTTCAGGAAAAATTGCAAAAAATTTTTGGACAAAAAACCAGATGGCTACCGGATCCTAAAGATTGCAATCCTAGTGCATTTAAAAAATATATTTTTGATTTTCAAAAAATTAACTGCAAAAGTTGTGCAATACAGAGTACATTCCGGGAAAATTTTTAATAAAATTTCCGTAGAGCAATTTTAGTGCAGCGTTGCATCTTAAATATAGAAAGTGAGTATATATTTTTTTTCTTTCTTTCTTTCAAGCTAAATTAGTCTCAGAAGCTGTGCGCTGGACCAGAAAAGCTCTATCACATTTTTTGAATATCCTCTAGTTTACGCAGCTTTTGAGACTAAGGCCCCATCATTTGGGGGGGGGGGCAAGCTAAAAAAAAAATAATTCGGGACACGCTACTGTATATGTCGTATCTTAAATTTAACATTTTCTGCTTAATCAAAATTTGGAATGCCAGAGGACATTGACAAATTTATGAAAGATGTAAATTATCATTTCTGTAACAGAACGGAGGACTTTATAAAATTACAGGAGGACTTTGGAACAGAAACACATATCATATTTAAATATTCTACGATAAGGTAGCTTCCCAGACAAGGAGTAGTAAATAGAATTCTTGAGCGATGGGAACCTTTAAAATACTATTTCATTAAATGATTTTGAAATTGATTCAAGAAATTAAAGAATCCAATTTTAAAAATCGGGACTTAAGAACGCGTTTTTTAAAATTACCTTTTTGTTCTTTCAATACGTTTTAAAAATGGTGAACATCGGATCCTAAAGATTGCAATCCTAGTGCATTTAAAAAAATATATTTTTGATTTTCAAAAAATTAACTGCAAAAGTTGTGCAATACAGAGTACATTCCGGGAAAATTTTTAATAAAATTTCCGTAGAGCAATTTTAGTGCAGCGTTGCATCTTAAATATAGAAAGTGAGTATATATTTTTTTTCTTTCTTTCTTTCAAGCTAAATTAGTCTCAGAAGCTGTGCGCTGGACCAGAAAAGCTCTATCACATTTTTTGAATATCCTCTAGTTTACGCAGCTTTTGAGACTAAGGCCCCATCATTTGGGGGGGGGGCAAGCTAAAAAAAAATAATTCGGGACACGCTACTGTATATGTCGTATCTTAAATTTAACATTTTCTGCTTAATCAAAATTTGGAATGCCAGAGGACATTGACAAATTTATGAAAGATGTAAATTATCATTTCTGTAACAGAACGGAGGACTTTATAAAATTACAGGAGGACTTTGGAACAGAAACACATATCATATTTAAATATTCTACGATAAGGTAGCTTTCCAGACAAGGAGTAGTAAATAGAATTCTTGAGCGATGGGAACCTTTAAAATACTATTTCATTAAATGATTTTGAAATTGATTCAAGAAATTAAAGAATCCAATTTTAAAAATCGGGACTTAAGAACGCGTTTTTTAAAATTACCTTTTTGTTCTTTCAATACGTTTTAAAAATGGTGAACATCGGATCCTAAAGATTGCAATCCTAGTGCATTTAAAAAAATATATTTTTGATTTTCAAAAAATTAACTGCAAAAGTTGTGCAATACAGAGTACATTCCGGGAAAATTTTTAATAAAATTTCCGTAGAGCAATTTTAGTGCAGCGTTGCATCTTAAATATAGAAAGTGAGTATATATTTTTTTTCTTTCTTTCTTTCAAGCTAAATTAGTCTCAGAAGCTGTGCGCTGGACCAGAAAAGCTCTATCACATTTTTTGAATATCCTCTAGTTTACGCAGCTTTTGAGACTAAGGCCCCATCATTTGGGGGGGGGCAAGCTAAAAAAAAATAATTCGGGACACGCTACTGTATATGTCGTATCTTAAATTTAACATTTTCTGCTTAATCAAAATTTGGAATGCCAGAGGACATTGACAAATTTATGAAAGATGTAAATTATCATTTCTGTAACAGAACGGAGGACTTTATAAAATTACAGGAGGACTTTGGAACAGAAACACATATCATATTTAAATATTCTACGATAAGGTAGCTTTCCAGACAAGGAGTAGTAAATAGAATTCTTGAGCGATGGGAACCTTTAAAATACTATTTCATTAAATGATTTTGAAATTGATTCAAGAAATTAAAGAATCCAATTTTAAAAATCGGGACTTAAGAACGCGTTTTTTAAAATTACCTTTTTGTTCTTTCAATACGTTTTAAAAATGGTGAACATCGTCAACTTAGAAATGCAGTCAGTGGAAATGCAGTCAGTATGCATATACTTTTGCCTAGAATAAAATTATTATTTCGACATTACCAAAGATGTTCGCGACAATTGCAATCTTTCATAATTAAAAATTAATGTGAAAACCATATTCCATTGGATGAAATTTTTTGTGGTGTAGAAGTTGATATATAAAACAAATGAAATTGAACCCAGTGTCGTAAAACACTTTAAAGAAAATTTAAATTGAATTATTTTATAACCAGTTATTTTCAGATTATGTTATTCCTTTTGGGCTATGATGGTCAGCTTATAAGTTTTAAATAAAATAAATTAAAACAAAATTTATTTCATCTCCACTCTTCGTTTCGTTGACGATTTTCCAACTTCTGCATAAAAATTTTTTATTATTAATTTCTGGCGACAAAAAATTAAAATAAAACATGTCAACATAAAAATTTTATATTAAATTTTCCGAAGTTCTGAGGACAAAAGGCAACTTTGACAATAAAATGTTAATTTGGTTTAGAAAGTTTTCAACCTAAAAAGTTTTATCTGACAAAACCAACAGCATTGTGCCGCTTTTAAGTTAAAATGTTTGCAAATGAGAAACAAAATTCTGAAAACATTAAATTAACCTTTAATATATTATACTATTATTCTACTCTTATTTATTCGTTCTAGTATCTACTATTATTCTACTCTTATATATCCGTCCTATAATGAAAATTTTCGCCTACGGCGCTTTCCCGAACAAAAATTTTACAAATAATACATTTTCTATTTTTAGCCCAAATCAACCCATAATATATTATACTATTATTCTCCTCTTACTTATCCCTCCTATTATACAATTTTTTTTTTGTAAATATCCCATGAAACCGTCAACATTACAAAATTTAGCTGCGGAGGAAGAACTGGATTCCGAAAATAGTTCAGACTCGTCACTGGCTGGAAGTGAGAAAAATATTACAGATGAATAGATAAATTGAAATTTGTGTTTTTTTTTTATTATTTGAAAAAAGTGCCGCTGGCGGAAAAAAATAAAAATATAATAAGTAATGTTATAATTCCAACAAAAAGGAAAAATGTTTTATTTGCAAAAATTTTCATAACGGGCCGAAAAATTAAGAGTAGAACAATAGTATAATATGTTATGGGTTAATTTCGCGAAAAAAAAATAAAAAGTGTAGGTAAAATCCCTAATATCTCCGGTCCTAAGAGGTCAATACATACATCGAAATGAAGCTAGTGGACCGTCCTATCACACAGTTGGTGTAAATACCAACATTATATAGATAATTTTATGAAATAATGGGACGTTTCCGAAAAGAAAAAATTGTAACAAATACAAAAAAATCAGTAGGTTCATAATGGGTTAATGGAATTAAAATTTTTAAATACCAAATGAGAGGCACTCAAGTAATCTTATATATATATATATATATATATATATATATATATATATATTGCTGAAATCCGATAATAATTAACCCTGGAAGGTTACTCTTCATTTTAGTACATAAAAGTTACTCTTCGTCGAATCGACGAACAATTTTTTTAAAAAATTTCTAGCTGAACGATTTTTAAAGTAAAAAATAAACAAAAATTTTTTTAGTTAAACATTTTATTAAAAAATAAAGAAAAAATAAAATATAAAAATAAAAATTCTTTTTCAGTCTTAACACGCTGTCTCGACTAGCTATAATTTATGACAATGTTCATGTTCTAGTCAGAGAAACAAAATGAGAGAAATGGGCAAAATTATGTTTAGACATTTCATTTCCAAAATATCTTTGAACCGTAAACAACAAAAATGTGTTATTGTACTCAATGCTTTAAAAGAGTTACAAAAATTAAAAATACAAATTGAAGAAGAAAAAAAACCAAAGAAAAAGCTCGAGATTTTGGGTCAATCCTTTTTTAGTTCCACAAGCATTCGTATTCGCGATATATATTAATGAAATTAATAATATCGCTTTTATTCAATTAAAGTTGCGCCATTTTAAATTAAAATACTTAAACGTCAAAATCGAATGAAAATGTCTGAGTTTATAAGAGACTTTCTGTCATGGCAAAAAATTGGATTTTTTCGTCATGACATGAACATTAGCGGTCTCCACTAGCCATTGACTTGAACTTTGTCATGAATTATGGCTAGTCGAGACACCATGTAAAATTCGATACGAATTTGGCCCCTTTTTTTGGTTTATATGATAAAGAGTAAATGAGCTTCGTCGATTCGACGAACAGTAACCGTCCAGGGCTAACAAAGTTATGTACAAACCAAGGTCAAAGTTTGTCGGTCCATAACTCCGAAAATAGGTCCGACCGAAAAAAAAAATACTTCTCCTAAATCACACCAAAAGCCCCTATCCCCTCCGGGGTATAGCCACTAAACTAGACTTGTTCGAAAATAAATGAATACATGTTTTCTGATATTTTATCATCTCATCTGCAAATTTAGAACAAATTTTTTCCTATCAAAATCTAATAAAAACAAAAGAAATAGACTTCACATTCCAACACTATCCAGTCTTATACAAACCAAATACTTATTAAAATCTAAAAACTCTTATTTTAACTTAGACCTTCCCAATAAGCTATTAAACGCATTATAAAATTATATGTATTTAATTGCTTTTGATCCCAGTAAAAATATGGCGTTCCTTTAAAAGATGTATATTTTTTATATTAATATACAATTAAAACACTACTTAAGTTAATTACACGTACTTGATCTCTCATTGACAGTCTTTTTTCTTTATATAAACAAATATTTTTTATATATGTAAACTTTATGTGCTAATGAATTTTTAATTTCTTATGTGTTTATTAAAAAAATGTAAATGAATTTTTACGCTATTTTTTTTTTTTTTGGCTTTAATTAAGTACTCTGATAGTTAAAAAAAAGTACTCTTAAAAAATTTTTTTATACCAAACTAAAAATCTCATTTCGCATCTCTGATTAAAAATATTGTAAAACCCCTTTTAAGAATAATTTCCCAGAATCATAAGAAAAGTTCTGTGGCTTTTTTATACTAAAAATTTTGACACATAAATTTTGTAAACAAATTATTTATTTAAAATAAATTACAAATTCTGATAAATTGTAACTCGGAAAATTCCTGTACTCTAACAATATTTCTCCCCTTATAAAAAAAAATTCTACAACTTTCCAGTTATTCCACTGCATTGTGCGAAAAATTCCAAGTGAAGCAACAACAATCTTAGTCAGGTTAATGACATTTTAAAAGGTTCCTTAAACTTTCAACCGAGTACATATCGAGAGTTTTTATATTACAAAAGGTCTATCTGCATTTTACAATATAATTTATGTTTGGTTTTAAACTATTCTCTAAGATAACTGTTATCTACATAATGATTTTAATTTTCAACATCAATAGTAGAATAAATTCTTGAACTAAAACGATCGATAAATAGTTTTAGATTTATTGAATAAATTGGTGTCCCTCGTTCTTCTCAAACATTTTGTTAAAACAGATATATACATAAATATATAAAAAGTTTATATTCAAAAAGTGCTATCTGTTTTAACAAAATTTTTGAGGAGAGGTTTATATTATAAATGCAAATGCAAGCAACCCGACCGTATAACTTCGAACAGTTGTTTTTATAAAGAAACTTCTACTTACGCAATATTAAAAACAAAAATATTTGGAAATTTGTATTATTCCGTGTCATCAAGGTAGTCGTTGTTGTTATAATATGCAATATTATCAATCCTATCAACCAGGGATCTCTCCAATCAATCTGTAAATAGTTGCAATTGGCTATTGATTTCCCACTCGATATTTTATGTGGTTTTTAACTTACACTCATTAAATATGACCAATAATCTGTGACTTCATTAACTTCAATCATATTTGGATCGATTGCCATTTTTTGTTAAGAAAAAAATCTGTCTGTTTTCAATATGAAATAAAATTTTCAGCTGCGTTATTTAAATGTGCAAAATAATATTTTATTTGAATATGCAAAACAAAAATGCCAGATGTTTACATGTATGGAAATGGAAAATTTTTTCAGTGATGTATTTTGCGGGGTACGGATTTCGTGAATTTTTCCATGAAATCTCTTTCTATTTGCTAAATAAAATCATTTCAATTTAAATTTTGTAGACATTTTATCGGAAAATCTTCTTTATTTATTCATTTTCTAATAAAAAATATCGTGTCGAAACAAATATATATTTTAAAATGAGTGTAATTCGTAAATTCCAATACAAGATTCATGACAAAAAATTTGGTGAAACTTTTTATGTACCCCTTGCTCCTGCACCCCGTTCGAAATTAAAATAAAAATCTAATGAATTTTTGTCATGAATTTGTTTCATGAAATAATATCATGATTGTTTAACGAATGTGGCAACCTCATTAAACGTATTCCCACTGAATAAAGATTGAAACAAAACAACAACAAATAGGGAATGAAAAGAAGAGAAAAACAAAACAAAGACGTGAAAAATATGAACTTTTCGTACATTTACACGATGACTTTTCATCCTGCCGGCATTGCATGGGTTTCGTGTTTGTCGGCAAACGGGGTAGAGAAGCAAGCAGGGTAACTAAATTTAAACAAAAGAAAGTCTATGAGTAATTGCAACCAAATTGTTAGCGAATAAATGCACACAAATTAACGTAAGATCTTCAAACGAGGAATGAAAGAGGCAGGCTAATCAGGCAACGTTTAATGACCTAGTTAGCCATACGTTGTTAAAATGTATCTGTACCGTATATGTTGGCATTTAGTGCAATTAAAGAACGTAAAAAACTAACCAGCATGTTGCTGTGTAAAATTAACCAAACTTTATCAGCTGTTCACAAATGTCACGTACAAACGTAGCAACAATCTTTTTTTTTAACAGATTCCGGTTACGTGACAGTTGAGTTCGGTAACTTTTCTAAATGCTTTTCATGTAACAAAAAAAAAAGAGGTTACGTTAGGTTACGGTTACGTGAGGCTAACTAAGCCTTAAGGAGATAATTGTGCTCCTATTATTGTTAAGAGGAACAAATTTCGCTTAGTTGCGGCTCCGAATACTATTAAACAACTGGTCTAACCATATGCAAATTATTACAACCATTGGAGCAGTTCCATTAAACTCAGTGCAATGATCATAGCCCTTATGACAGAGGTAGAGGTTGTTGTGTGGTGACAAAACACCATGTTGACACATTTTTATGTTAAGCTGCGTTGACACTACATGTTTTGCTTGTGTTTTTCTTAGTTTCTTAGCACGTGTAAGTTGTACACATAGTGTGAACCCTTTCAAACATTGTTTATGTACAACACATTTTGCAAGACATATGTAAATTTTTCAATTAGAGCAGGTTCTATTTTGGCAAGACAAACATATGAAAATACAACACTGCTTGTGGCGAAAGAAAAAAAGAGTAAATTATAAAGATTAATATTGAAAGAAAAATAAATTGTTTAATATTAATTAACAATTTAAAAATATATAAAATATATAACTTTATTTTAAACAATAAATTTTTGTAAATTCACAAATTAAATCAGCTGTTGTTTACATTTTGAGGTTATGTCATTCGGAAATACATATGTACGTTTGAACGCAAAAATTATGAATCGTATGTAAAACGCTAATTTTGACACACACACGGAATTACGTATGGATCGTAAAACTAAATTTACATATGGAAAATACACATAGTGTAAACACACCTTTAGCAAAAAAAAAAAAAAACGAAGAAGAATAAATATAACAAAAAAATCATGTGAGTCCGATCACAGGGAAGATGTGTAAACATCTAGTAATTAAAGATTTTTTAATGTCATTTTTTAAAATCAAACAGAAAGCTTCATCTATGTATCACTTATAGCAAAAGCTGTTTCAGCTAATTCAACAACCATTTGCTGTAAAACGTTAAAAATATCCCAATATAAACGTATATAAGTGATACATAGATGACGCTTTTAAAAAAGTGGCATAAAACAACAATGTTATATCATAATTTTTTCACCAATACAATCATAAGTCACACGGCGTTATCTGCTTCAGCTCACACCGATATGAGTTACGCTGTTTTTGTGATTGTATTGTGAAATAGAAATTTACCCCCCTGCGCGTATAGATGTTTACACATCAAAAATTAAAACAGGTAAGACTAAGTTCGGCAGTGCCGAATTTTTTGATATCCTCCATCTGCGTCTTAAACTCAATATTTCTCCCAATGTTGGTTACGGCTACCACTTTAAAACTGTTGCCGCTATTGAAAGATTAATTCCGAATACCAATTAATTTTTCATTTTTAATTTTAATTTTTCACTTTTCATTTTTATTTTTCGTTGTAATTTTTCATTACTCATTTTCAAATATGTGGCAATACTACTAACATAGCTCATGGTAGTTGTGTTTGTTGGTATGATTGCATCATTTTTTGTGGCTTTTTGAACTGTGAATGTTGTGAACTGGGTTTTTGTTTATTATAGAGGTGTCTACACATTTTTGCTCGTATCTAAGCACAATGATGCCCGATTGACCCCATTTTAAATATGAACGTGGTGGGAATAATGGCAAAGGACATTATAGTAACCTTACTTAGGTAAATCGTTTATTTTCTGAATGTGCGTGATTTCAACGGACAGACGAACAGATGGACATCGCTATATCGACTCGAGCTGTGATAAGGATTGATAATATATACTTTATGGGGTCAGAAATTAGTTTTTCGATGCATTACAAATGAAATGACAAACCTTTATATACCCTCTACCAGCGAGGTGTGGAGGGTATAAAAATTAAATATTTTTTAACAAAAATATTTTGAAAACTAAGAAACAAAGGAAATTAAATGAATTTTGTTAATGACGGTTAGTAGCATTCCAAAAAAGGACTGCATTTTACAAATACTGGAATTCATGATTTTAAAAATTCAAATCCTGTGATCCCGAGGTTTTTGAGACTTACTTTTATTATATTTTTTTTTTTTTTATATTGCACAGTTTACAAAAATAAAGAAAGCAAAAACATTAAAAAAATATTTTAAATACATAAAAATAAAAAAATAATAATTTTGTTAGAGTTTTGGGCCAAAAAAATTTAATTTCATTATGCGTAAAATATTTTTACATACTGTTGCAACCAAAATTTTATTTAATGAACTAGTTCTTATATTATTTCCAATGACGTTTGTCGGTAAAACGATTATTATATGCCGCTGCAAATGTGTAGACACAATCCCTCCGGAAGCAAATAGATCAATATCTTTATCTATACAAGATTTAATGTTACTTATAACGGAGTTGGCAGACTAAAAGGCCTTTTGACTTTTTGTATAGGGTTATTTAATTTTTTTTTATACTTGTATAATTTCTTTCGGAGAAACACAACACAAACACAATTTTGTTGAAATGACTATCACTAATTTCTTCAAGCGATGAATCATATGCAGAACTACTTTTAAAACTTATTACGTTATTAATTTAAAAAAAAAGTAAACTCGGGTTTATATATTCTTTGAATCCCGGAATTTTCGGGATTTCGGGACCGGAAGCTCTACTTGAAGGTGGTTGACAAAAAATAAAATTCGATATATTTATGAACATTTACTTTATAATTTTAAAAAGGTAGTTTTTTTAACGTCGTATATTAACAAGTGCTAAGATTAACGATTGCTTAGGTATTAAAATAAATTAGTTTTTATGCTGAGACTAGTTTGCTCAATATAAACAAAGCTTAACAAGTATTTAAGCATTTAATTGAAACTTAAATATAGAACCATAAGAAAGTAACCTTTTAAATGATTTTTAAACATAATTCAGCGTTAGTAATTTATGTTTCAACGAATAAACAGTTTTTTCGTCGCGTCAAATCTTCCGAGTAAAATAAAACACGTTGTGGTTTTTCATATTTTGAACCTCGTGCTTATTGTTTGGCATGTAGTTGGGTTATATACCCATGTAGTTGGGTTATATACCCAAGTGCATGATTGCTGCAGTATTTTGCGTTTCAATGAATAAACGTCGTTTTTGCCGCTTCTATTATTTCCGGATGAGGGATAACCCATTGCAGTGGTTCTTTTGTTATCCTCGTGGTTGCTGATCAGTATGCAGTTAGTTTATGTACCTAAGTGCATGTTTCCTGGTTATATTACATAACCATTCTGGATTAAGTCAAATGGCTCTCCCTAACCTCACGTGCGAAGGCATAGGTTGTTTAGTGATACATACGTCGCAATAACCTGCCATTATGTCTAGCCGGAGCTAGCACCATCCTAATAGTATCCCGAAAAACATAATTCAGTAATTTTGATTTTCCGATTTTATTAGGCTCTTTCCCTTTTTCTACCATTTCATCTGGCAACATTTTACTTATTTGTTTCTACATAAAAACAACTGTCAATTATTTCGTCATTTCTATTATTCTTCACATTTTTTTGTCAAAGCCATTTACAATACAAGAAAATTTCACAAAAAAATTATATAGTTTTTAAAGGAATTAAAAACAACATAAAAATAAGCGTATTAATTGCGAAATCAGAAAAATATCACACGGAAATTTATAAGACAACAAACGAACTTTAAAACAAAGTGAAAATTAAAAAGAAAAAAGAAAAACGGAGATACAAACAACAGACGGGCAACAGCAGAAAATTTAAAGGAAAAAAGAAAGGCGTAAAAAATATATACACATATATTTTTTTGTTAAAACTAGTAAAGAGAGATTTGCAATTAATTTTTATTAAATCAATATAAAAATTTGGTTACAAAAATACAAAGTAATATTTTAAACATTTAAAAGATCATCATTGTTCGAATACATATACATATCCACAAAAGTGCAACAAAAAAATAAAAAAAAAAATCAAGGACACTTGACGACCTCGTCGTCGTTAGCGTCGTTGACTTTTAAAGCAGACATTTTTTAATATTTTTTGTGTGGATATTTGATTAACGGGATCAGGAAGTAATTGTCGATAAAGGAAAACAAACAAACGATCGTAAGAATTGGGTTATTTTGCAAATCGATCGTTTTATAACAGTCGGTCATAAGCGTTGGGAATCGGAGCTTGGTTATGGCTGTTAAACAAAACAATGCCGAAGGGAATGGTTCTTCAACAGATGCTAATCAAGTTAATGGCAGCACTAGTGCGAAATCAACTGGCACAATAACTAAATCTAAAAAAATGAATCCCAACGGACCTAACGGTGACGGTGGTGGTGGTGGTATAACCTCCGGTGGTGGTTTAGGCCCAGGCAGTAATGCTGAATTGCCGGGATGTAGTGGAAATACAGGAGCTTCAGCTAAAACTAAAGTTATTTCGTCATCATCTTTTAATAATATTCCTCAAACTAATGATATTTCATCTATTCTCCACTTAATCGATATGATCGAAATGAGTCAACAAATGGATTTAAACAAAGAAATGTTTAAAATATATAATTGTCTGATTGTCAGATTAGCACATGTACAAATTCCTCTTCAATCGCCTGAAGACTTAAAGCGGTTCAAAGATGATATCGCCAAAGTAGGGGCATTCTTTGCTAAACCCAATGGGAATTTAATTTATTTATATTCCTATTTACCGATTGTTTGCAACCTTATTACAATGGCCGATGGGCATACTCCTTCTTGTGCTTTGGCTGTCATCTTTCAACAATTTAGCACTGATATGGTTTGTAAAGCTGTACAGACTTTGCTGGAACACGAAACATTAGAACAAAATATACGCAACACCGTTGGTGTGCTGTGTGAATGGTTGCGTATGTGCAATTTTTGTCAAAATTTAAATATTTGGATTATGGCGATATTAAAGGGTCTGCAAAAGCAAAATAAATCTGCTTTAGTTGATCAAATAGCCTTGGAAAATATCGAACATTTGTTTACGTCGCTGATGATACCCGTACTAAGGCCCAAGGTGGCTCCAATTGTTTTGCATATGTTGGCGTCTATCGATCAGAGAGTGGAAGTTTTTCATAAGGTAATTTTATTCAAACAAGTTTTAAATACCATTTTTTTATCCAGATTTATTGTAAAAACTATAAATTAATTTAATATATTAGATTCTACCCCGGTTTCCCCGCGTTATAAAAGTGCTCAAATCACAATCGAATAGCGAAGAATATGCTGAAAGTACCAAAAAAATCTTGCAACAATTGGTAGATATTACCAGTGCACTAATGGAACGTTTTTATCGCTATGATGATCTCTATACACCAATTGTAAGTTTGCGAATAAAATATTAAATAAAATGCTTATATATTTTTTACATTTTATTTTCAAGGAATTGGCCCTAAAAGACTTTCAACCTTCTATGAATTATCTAAATTATGCCTATGGTTCTAAGATGTTAGATTCTTCAATGGATTCTACAATTACGGCAGTTCAAATTACAAATGCCAAAGTGGGTTTGGTAAATTTGGGCAACACTTGCTATATGAATAGTGTTCTCCAGGCTTTGGCTATGACAAAAGAGTAGGTTCCTTTGAATCTAATAGAAAAAGAAAATTAATAATCCTTTGTTATGGCTTAATAATTATTAGGTTTTCTCGTGAAATTCTGCTGTCGGATAGTAAATCACCATTGTTAATAAAAATGCAACAACAAATAGCTTTTATGCTGTATTCAAAACGCCAAGAATTGACTCCTTCAAAAGTTTTAAATGCTACGAGGCCCCCTGGATTTTCTCCGGGTCTACAACAAGACAGTTCAGAATTTTTAGGATATTTACTAGAAACTTTACATGAACAAGAAGTAGCTTTTTGTAAGAAAACCACAAAAACACCAGCAACTAAACAACAAATTAAAGAAGATAATAATCAAGAAACTGGTGCTGCTTCTGCTTTATGCAAAGAGAATGAAGAATTATTAGAGGAAAATAATAGTGAAAGCATAACAAATATTCCAAACATATCTACTATAGCCAACAATAGCACAAATTTCAATACTAACGATAAAACGTCATCGTCATCTACTTCACTCACTATAACCACAACTAAATCTTCAAATTCACAAAATGCTTCGACAATCGAAAAGACATTTACTGGCAAACTGTCCACCACTTATAAATGCTTAACGTGTGGCTGGAAAAGTTGCAATATTGATAGTTTTCGTGATTTGCAACTGTCGTTTCCCGATGTCAAGAATGATTGTGCTTCCAATTATTCGGTACAGGATCTCATCGAATATTATTGTTCATCGGAAAAGTTATATGGTGATAATCAATATTTTTGTGAACGCTGCAGGAAGCTATCGGATGCTGAACGTTATATTAATGTTATCAGTGCGCCAAAGAATTTAATATTGACGTTGAAACATTTTAAATATGATCAAAAATATCATATGCGTGCCAAATTAATGCACAAAGTTTTCCACGATGAAAAGGTAAGTATTGAAATTTCTTGTTTGTTTGGAAAAACAATATCGAGTGAATTATTGGGAGACTGTGGTATCGTAACAGTAGAAATTTGAGTTAATTTCATGGTTTAAACATAGAGATGAAAAAAATCATACGAGTCCGATCACAGGGGAGATGTGTAAAAATCTGGTAATAAATAAAATGTAGAACACAGCGACAAAAAGGTTATTACATAACATAATTTTTTCACCAAACAATCATGTCACACCGATTTGTCTTAATGCTCACATGTTACGCGTAAAATCTTACGCTCACATATTACGCGTAAGATCTTACGCTCACATATTACGCGGTTTTTGTGATTGTATTGTGAATTATAAATTTACCCCCCTGCGCGTATAGATGTTTACACATCAAAAAAAGTTTTTTAAAAATAAATATAAATTATTTAGAAGCAAATCTAAAATTTATAATATTTACGCCTGGTAAAACCCGTGCTTTGTCCTCATACAAAATTGGACGAAAGTAAAAGGAGTTATTATAGACAAACAAAAAATTTGGAATTTACATAATCAAGTTAGGAAGAAATTCAAATGTTTAACAAAATTGATGAAATGACATCCGCACTTCCCATACATCCTTATTTTATAAAAGGTGATTACATCTACCTTTGTGGTACAAAATGATCAAAAATGGCTACAGCTCTCACAATACAACTTCTAATCTGCGTACAAATTTTCATCGCAATCGCAGCAAGGACTCGTCTATGTCCTATATATCATTTTTCTTACAAAACACTATAAAACCGATAAAAGTTTATTCGATTCTAAAATTGTACAAGTCGGTACTAGATATCTAAATAGGTATTCCACCTTTCATATCCTAACAATTTTGAGTTTGTTGGCTGGTGATGTATGAATAATAACATACAATCCGTACCCATATTTTCAGCAGTTTTTTTTTTTTATCTATAGGGGTGTATTTAAAAAAATCTATTAAAATTTTTTCAATTATATATTCTTCCTTTATTTACATATTTTAACAAATTTGATATTCACATATGAGATCTTATCTTTACATATAGATATTGCAACAAATAATATATAGAATCTAAAGAAATTAAATAGTTTTTATTTTATTTTTTAATGATTTTTAAAGGAAAATAAAACCTTTATATGATTTAATATATTCAAATACTATCTGAAAATATTAATATGCTTATAGATTTATTAGAAATAATAGATCTCTATAAGCATATAATTTTCAATTTGGTGATTTCTTCTTTAATTTTACGTTATTTCTCTACATTCGCTTATCTGTGGGTAAGAGGAATTTTCAATTTTGGCAAAGTAATTGTTATTAATCCTTGATATGAAATCGATAATTTTTTCATAACCGGTTTCTTCTTGAAGAAGATTTGTAGGATACCTCCAGGGCTTATTATATATCATTTTAAGACATTTGTATTGTATAATTTGTAAGCGTTTTAGGTGACAGTTGGCAGCGTCACTCCAAATAGAACACGCGTATGTTAATATTGGCCTTATAACACTTTTGAAGAGGAGATTTTAGTTTTTGGTGTTTAGAAATGACCTTCTATTTAGTAGTGGCCATAATGCTTTAAATGATTTTATAGCTTTTTTGGCACGTAGCCATAATATGTTGTTTAAATGTAAGCTTTTTGTCCAAGACAACTCCGAGATATTTGACATCGTTAAGTACATTAATGGTATTATTTCCAATAAGAAAATGACGTCTTGGCAGTCTTTTGGGATATTTGTTGAATGGAAAAATTGTTGCTTGGGTCTTGTTTGGATTAATTTTGATTTTCCATTTGTGGAAATATTTACTGCAATTTACAAGACCCTTCTCCATTTTCTTCAGGAGTGCACTTGTAAGTTTGTTTGAAGAAATTAACGCAGTATCATCTGCGTAATAAGCAATTTTCATATATTTTGGGACTTTAAAATCGGATGTATATATCGAGTAAAGCAATGGCGACAAGACTGATCCTTGAGGTAACCCTGAGGTAATGGTTTTTGGAGATGATGTTTCTCTATTAATCGCAACTTTAAAGCTTCAGTCGTGAATGAAATCTGAAATAAGTTTGCATAAATATTTTGGTATATTTGCATCAAGAAGTTTAAATACTAGGCCATTATGCCAAACGGTGTCAAACGCTTTTTCAATATCTAACAATATTAGACCCGTTGAACGTTTGTTTTTATTGGTGATTATTTGACTTTTAATCCTGTGTATTTGGTGAGTAGTGCTATGCTCTTATTTAAATCCAAATTGTTCTTTAGCAACAATAGAATTGGTCATTACAAATTCACTAAGACGAGAATGTAGTATTTTTTCAAATATTTTACCTAAGTTACTTAATAGACTAATAGGTCTATAGCTATTGGGTTATTTTTTTGGCTTATTAGGTTTGCTGACAGCTATAACCTTAGCATTTTTGAAATTGTTTGGGAAATAGTTGAGTTTGATGCAGCTGTTAAATATTATAACCAGTAATTTTAGAGTTTTGAGTGGTAGTTTCTTTAAGAGCAGGTTGGGAACATTGTCAAAACCAGGGGATTTTGAGGGTTTTATTGATGAGACAATATTCATTACTTCTTCAAGAGATGCATAAATTGCAGATTCAGAACTGGGATTTTCCTTCTTAAAACTATTTACTGTTGTATTTATTAGTGTATCTGCCGAATGGTTATAGTTCGAAGTGAGGTTATTTGCTTGGACAAATGTATTTGCCAGGAGTTCAGCCTTGTCCTTATCAGATGTTATTTTTGTATTTCCAACTTTAAAGTGAGAGATTTGATTTTTTCCTTTTCCTCACAAGTTCCTGCTTATTTTCCAAAACGATTTATCACCTGGTTTTAAATTGGATAGTAATTGAGACCATTTCTTATTGCGCTCCGAATTAATACTTTTATCAATCATGTTACTTAGAAACTTAGTACATTGATTATAAAAAGTTTGCTCGGCTATATTTGAAGATCGTTGGCTTTTTCTTTTAAAGCTTCTTCTTAGTTTTATATATTTCACAGTACTTTCTGGTAATGTGTAATTATTTTGTTGAGTTATTTTAGGTGTAGACACATCCCTTGCTTCGAAAACTACATTTAAAAATTTTTGGATTTCCTGATCAATTACTGCCTTGGTATTGTATATATCGGAATATAACGTGATTTTATTGTCTAAAAAATTCATATAAATGTTCCAGTTGGTTGCACTATAATCAAATTAATTGAGGTCAACCTGCAAGGCCATTGATCTTTTAAGTGTACATATAATTGGGCGATGGTCTGATGGTATTTCGTAATCCATTGTTTTTACGTATATATTTAAAGCGGAGTTGCTTAAAATAATATCGACTGTAGATACTTCGCGATTGTGTTGATGGGGGGAATAGGGTTGGACTATTAGGATAGTGAATAAAAAAAATTGCTTGAATGCTGTAGGTTGTTGAGTGCGATTCCTGCAGTATTATTTGAACGACAATTCCATGAACAATGTTTGGCATTTAGGTCACCAAAAACTATATATTCTTTGGTGGAAGGTGTTAGGTTCAAGATATCAGCACAGAAGTTATGGGTATATCTTGGTGAATATAACGAAGATACAATAGGTCTATTATTTATAACTTCAATTGAGATGTTTTCGATTGATGAGGTGTTTAATATAAAGAGGTTTTTATGAGCGACAGATTTATGAATCAACAGAGCTACTCCTCCTCCCTTGCATCTCTTCTGTCACTTCTATATAAATAATAATTTTTAAAATAGGGTCTAAGATTTTCTGAAAAAAATGTTTCATTCAAAAAATGTTTCGATTGATTTGTTGTACTTTTGAAGTGCACCTATGCAAATCATCCATAGCTGTAGTGAAAATATCAAAAAGCTCATCAATGCTAAATAAATCGTTGTTTGTTTTCAGCTGGTTAGCATATGTAGCTTTGCTGTTATTATTGATGTTATTGTTACAATTTGTGTTGTTGTTACTTAAATTTGGGAAATCAACCTTTGATTGAAATGAAAAATTTTGTTGTTGTGACTTTTGGAAGTTACTCTTGTTCTAGTTTCCAAATAGAGAGAACGTAACGGACAGATGATGTCATTTGCAGTGATCAGTTCTCTCTTTTCCATGTTTTTTGCAATTAAAGCATGTAAATTTTACATTGTAAAAACAGATGATGTCATTTGCAGTGATCAGTTCTCTCTTTTCCATGTTTTTTGCAATTAAAGCATGTAAATTTTACATTGTAAAAACAGCTGGTCTTTTTTCATTTGTGTTAAACGGACACACACTTGTATGATGTTGTTCTGCACATATCATACACGCAGCACTTCGATGGCAATGTTCACCGCCATGGCCATACATTAAGCAGTTCCAGCATTGAGTTGGTCTGCTCCTGGTTTTCGATTTGTATTTTTTCCAAGAAATTATAATATTGGAAATTGTTCGTACATGTTTTAAGGCAGTTGGATTAAAATTTTTACGAACAAATTGAACTTTATAAACTGCATTATTATTTGAACTGAATTTGGTGACTATTTCAGTTACGGAAAAAGGGGATAGGTTGTAGTTTTTTAACTCCTTGGAGATTTCCTCAGAGCTTACGCGGGGTAAACCGTGTAAAAAGGTGGTGTATAACCTATTTTCTTTGGAGCCATAAGAATGAAACTCCATCTTATTCTCTTTAAGTATTTGTTTGTAGCATTCGTACTTTCTATTACTTGGAGCAAAAATTTTGGTACCAATTAAAGTACGTTTGAAAATACAATCCTTACCAAGCAGCTTTTGTATTTCTGTAAATGAAGCGTTAGCTTCTACAACAATGGATGGAGGTTTGTGTTCCTTAACATCGTTAATATTTGATGCAGGTGTTACGTCCATATCACTGAGGCCAGCAAGCAGGCTAAATCTGTTGCTTGAAGTTGACGCAATGTTCGGGTTAACAAAACCCGGAGGAAGTTTTGTCATCTTGTTTACAAGCTTTCTTTTTGATGAAGATCGCTAAATTTTTATTCCTGTTTTAAGCTGAATTGACTACCACGTGAGTTCAAATGAGATCAAGAATAGGCAATTGCAAAAACAAAAATATGCACTTGTTTTTAATTTTAAATAGTTGTACTCTAAGCGCTTTAATTATTTACACGGCCGTTCGTAAAGAGAATTAGATTCGAACGTTAAAAAAAAATCTACAGATCACAAATTTAAAGTAATATTAAACTACAAATATCTAAAAGGTATTCTTAAAATAAATTGGTTTTATTTAAAATTTTAACAAAAAGTTAGTTTTTGTCATGGTGCTAAATTTTAGCCCCAATTCTGAAAATTAACATTAGAATTAAAATAAAAACCGTTATGAATTAAAACTAATAACTATTTTTAAAATAATAATAGGGCCTCCATTGCATACAAGGTTTAAACGAACATCATTTGGGTTTGTCTCCCAAGCTTCAATTACTACGGCTTTCAGGTCTGCTTATTCTCACCATCGATTTTGCCTACCATGATTCCCCAGATGTCTTCCAAGAGATTCTGCTCAGGAGATCATATTTTTAATGATTTTGTTAAAAAAGGGATTGAGATTATTTTGGAATAGAATTGTGTCTTCTGTCGGTACTCGGTAAACTAACTCTAGCATACCATCTGTGGAGAATGCACCCCACACCATCAGAAACCTACACCCAAAATTTCTTTTGGAATAATATAGTGGTTTCTAATGTTAATCTCTCCAGTAAGAACTACAACCATCCTGACCGTCTAAGTTAAACTTTTTCTCATCGGAAAAAATAATATGTAAATTTTTTTTTCCAAAACATGTTGACTACAGGTGTTTCTGGAACATAAACGGCTTAAGCCAACATAAAGACGAACCAGTTTACACTATCACACTTTGTAATACGACCTGTCAAAAAGTCGAGTATTATGAAAAAGTCGTATCATGTAAAAAGCTTATGTTATGAAATTACCAGTCTGTAGGATTTTATTTTCTAAGTCCGATGGTTTTAGAAACATTTCTAAAAACTTGCCATTTTCATCGGACCAGAGTTGTTATTCTAAACAGCTGTTTATAAGACTTGTGTGATGGTGTAAATGGCCTAAGTATGTAGAAATAATGTCGGTACGACTTTATAGTGATTTTTATTTCGAAAAATCATACGTCTGAGTGGTATCGTGTAAATGGGCCTTTAGAGACAATCAAATTGATATTTTGCTTGTTTCTGAAACTCCTTTGACTCGTAGGAGTCTCTTTTAACTGCGCGGACACACTTTGTACGATACTAAGGATCTAAGAGGTAGATCATGTGATGACTCAGCTATCCTAATTAAATCCAGATTAAAACATTATTTAATGTGTGATCATTGTGAAAACTACCGTCAACCTACTACTATTTGATTTGAAGAACTTGGAAACAGCCCAGTGACTTCATCAATTTAATCTCCCACAAGGTTTTCTATATCAGAAAATCAATATAAAAGTTTTTAGCATCACTAGGTCCTCGTTTCGTATTTGCTGGCGAGATTAATGCCAAGCATACATTCTGGGGGTCACGGCTAATTTCCCCGAAGGGTCGTGTTTTGTTCAATACAATTTCTAAAATGGGTATGGATGTGGCCTCAAGCGGAAAACCAACGTACTGGCCAACAGATTTAATCGATTTCGGAGTAACGAAGAACATCGCAAAAGAACATGTGCATGTAAAATCTTCATTGGAACTCTCGTCTGACCACACACCCGTTATTGTTACTATTTCGAACCCCCATGAAATTGTGTCCCCATCTGGTGATTTAACGCTTTCAAGTAATATTGACTGGCTAAAATACAAAAAGTTACTTAGTACCAATTACACAGAAAGCTTCCCGCTAAGAATACCAGATGACATTGACATCTCGATTGTTAACTTCGAACAAAATCTCAAACTAGCTGCTCAACTTGCTAGTAAACCTCCTCGTCACACCAGGCCATATAGAACTTCTTCTGTAGATGTTGAAAGTCTATTAGATGAAAAAAGAAGAATTCGAAGACAGTGGCAACTGCACAGATCTCCTCAACTTAAGCAACAATTGAAAGAATGCACGAAAAACTTACGGAAACTGCTTGACAAAGAAACTCTAAATTGAATAGATATCTTGAAAATCTGGATCCAACAGAAAAAACTGATTACTCTTTGTGGCGTGCTACAAAAAATCTTAAAAGACCTGTTGTATGCAAGCCTCCTCTAAGAATGGAAAGTGGAAATGTTTGTGAAACATATAAAGAAAGTTTTTACTCCGAATATAACCACTAGTTCTATTGATAAGTTGCCACCTGTTACTCCACAGCATAGAGCAATGTCCCTTCGTTCCGAGATTCTAGAGGTTGAAAAGCCTATTGTTGATTTAAACCCCAAAAAAGAATCGGGAATCTATGGGACCAGTAATAAAATGCTTTTAAAGTTACCTCGAATAGTATTAAGAATAATTCTGTTTATTTTTAATGCTATAATACGTCTTGACTATTTTCCCCCAGAATGAAAAGTTTCACTCGTTACAGTGATACCTAAACCAGGTAAAGATCACACTAAGGTCGATACGTATGGACCAATAAGTTTACTTTCGAACTTGGGAAACAAACTTACAATATCCGTAGATCAAAATAACGTCATTCCAGCACATCAATTTGGTTTCGGACGAAAACACAGCACCACTGAGAAAGTTCACAGAATTGTAAGAGCCATAAGAAGAGCTTTTGAAAAGAAAAAGTACTGATCTGCACTTTTTATAGACGTTTCGAAAGCCTTCGACCGAGTTTGACACGAGGGACTCCTCTATAAAGTTTAACAGTTGTTGCCCCCGAACACACATAAGCAAATGGAGAGCTATATAATTAATAGAAAATTCTCTATAAGAGAGAAAAACTTTGTGAGCCCTCCACAGACAAATCATGCTGGTGTACCACAAGATAGTATGTTGGGCCCGCTTCTGTACATCCTTTACACATCAGACATGCCAACAAATGAAAACACACTGATGTAGATGATACTACAATTTTAAGCGTACACGAAAACCCCTCAACAGCATCTCTTTTACAGAGCCATATTGAAGAGCTGGAAGATTGGCTAGATATGTGGAAGATTAAAGTAAATGAACAAAAGTGTATCCACGTAACTTTTACCCTAAGAAGGGAGATCTGACCTCAAATTCGAATAAAGAACCAGCCTATTCCTCAACATTCCTTTGTTAAATATCTCGGGAACAGCCTCAGCTTCAAACAAACATTTGCACAGAGTCTAAATTGTTTCTCTAGTAAAATGCGGTATCACTAGATATAATGCAAACTATCTGGAAAAGCTAGAGTCTCACCCGAATCCTCTAAATACCTTCCACCAACGCTTAAGAAGGAGGGAGACTGTTGATCTCATACGATGAAAAATGGATTGATATACAAACAATTTTTTTATCATTAGATTACATATGCATATAGAATAAAAGAAATTTAGTCTGGCACTGGCTGGATTTAATATTAAAGTTTTAGTTTTAAGATTCGAATAACTTATTGTTAGTTCACAAACCTATGTGAATATCCAATAAATCAAGATGAATGAGAAAAAAAATAATATTTTTAGCAAATTGCTCACGCGTGAGCCTTTTGATATTTGTAATAAACATACACAGTATATTTTTTATGTATGTGTTAGTAGCAACTTTAAATGAGCATCACTCAAAAAAAAAAAAAAAAATGTTTCAAACAGTGAAAATCTGTAATTCTGGTGGACATCTAAAAAGAAATACCTTGTAAATGGGGTACTTTTTGTAAAAATCGGTTATTAGTTAAAGTAACTATATCGGTAACAAGAAATCGTCTTGCTTATTAATAGTATAGGTTATAAAAAACCAATTATTTGTTGTAATGTTTTATAAAACAAAAAAAATACTTTTTAATGCTCTTCAGATGCCTTAAACAGATTTTTTCTAACTTTTTTTTTAATGTAAGGAATCGTTAAAAAATACCATGCGGCTATAATATTTGGGGCTATAATTTTCACATCTTTTTGTGCTTCAAAAATAAAAATATTTTATTTTATTTTAATTGTTTATTCCTTTAAAATGAAACAGGAGCAGGCTATAAAAAAACTGAGTACGGAGTTGAACTACAACCCGTGTATCTGGTTTCGATAATTAGTGTAAAAAATATTTGTAATAAAATTAAAACAAGAAATAATGTTAAATTAGGCTGTGCCGAATATTTGATACCCTCCACCTACGTCTAAAACTCAACATTACAATCAATGTTGGGAGGGCTACCACTTTAAAACTATCACCGATATTGAAACTTTAAATTCGAATACCAATTAAATTTTAAGTCAATTTCTTTACTTTTTGGGTAGTTTCAATTATAATTTCTTGTTATAAAAAACAATGATCGTGTCTTCTATAGAAATAATTAATTACTATCTGAAAAAATTCATTATTTTTTCTGACTGAATAGAAAACCTATAAGTTCCCTAAGTACTTCATAGAACACCAATGCAATTCATTATTTAACGCAGCCGGCGTTATAATACCCAAAGTTTTATCCCTATAAGAATGTTGTGAGACCTTGAGAAATCATACGATAATTAAAAAAAAAATTATTCTTCGCTAAAAAGTCCAGATAATAATATTAAAACAGCAATTCTTAAATACTTAAATACTAGAATTAGCTAGTAGCTGTTAATTAAAGGATACGTTAATAAAAAAATAAAAAACAGGTAATAAATCAAAGTCACCCTATACAGACTTAAAAATATAAATATATATTTGTATATTTGCGACTTTTAGTTTGCGTACCAAGTTTACGTGTACTGACAGACGATCGATACAAGATATGTGCCTGTGTAAAGTATTATTGGTAGTTCAAAACATCAACACAAACTTAATAAATATATTTTATAAAAAATTTTCTTAACATGCTAAGATGAATATGCATCTATAATATTAATAGGCTAGGCGATTTCTTGTGACTGATGTTTTGTTCTACCGTATTATCCTGATTTTGACCAACCGTATATTATTTGAAAGGTATTTCTTTTTAGACGTTTTGCAGATTTACAAATTTTTAAATTTTTTCCTTTGTTTTGAGTAAATTGCATTTAAAGTTGTTACTAACACATACATAAAACTATACAATGCTATGTGTGTGTTTATTAAACTTGTTAATGTGTTTGTAATAAAAATAAATTTGTTTTTTTGTGTTGATTTGTGAATGGACTATAATTGTTAAGCATAATTTTAGGGTTTTTATTTAATGAAAAAATAAAATTTCCTAGAATTTGCACTCGAATTTCGAGGGCTGGAATCTTTTAGTATGTTTAAAAAGGGTACTTTTTAAAAGACAGTACTGTTTTAAAAGAAGTCTACTTAAACAAAATTTTAGTTTTAAAAAAGGTACTTAAAAAAATGGTACTTTTAAAGAAAGGGTACTTTTGAAAAAGGGGTACTTTTTAAAAACAGGGGGTATTTTAAAAAAGGGGTACTTTTTTTTATAAAAAATGTACTTTTAGAAAAAAGGGATACTTTTTATAAAAAAGGTACTTTTAGAAAAAATGTACCTTTTTAAAAATGGGTACTTTTTTAAAAAAGGATACTTTCTTAAAAAAGGGTACTTTCTTAAAAAGGGTAGTTTTTTGAAAAAGAGTACTTTTTAAAAAAAGGGTACTTTTAAAAAAATGGTACTTTAAAAAGGGTGATTTTAAAATTGGGTACTTAAAAAAAGAGTACTTAAAAAAAGTCTTATTAAAAAAAATGGAAATTTTGTAAAAAGTGTACTTTTAAAAAAATTAACTTTTTTAAAACAGGGTACTTTTTGAAAAGAAAATGTACTTTTTGGAGAAAACGTGCTTTTTAAGGAAAGGCACTTTTTTAAAAAAAATATTTTTTTTAGAGATTACATCTTTTCTTTCATATTGCCGATGTTCTTTATTATATCGTGATAATGATGAAAAATATGTGGCAATACTTCCGTAGGCTAATGTGAAGCAAATGCCACAACTATAATGACTAAATCAATTAGAATTACAATATATACCAACATGCATATCGCACCTCCGGTGCAATATCGACGTAAGTGCAATTTTTCCGAAATTGAGTTAACTACACCATAATTTCCCAAATGTCAAAGGTGTAACGATAAAACTTCTCAAAGCAACAAAGTCATATTAATCTTTTGCGCTCCACAAACGCTAAAACGACAAAGCTTTTCAATGCAACAAAGTCTAATAGTCAGTTACGCTCGATACTTCATGAATGATTACTAAATTACTGTAAATCTTAGGGAAAAGTGACATAAATGCACTTTGTATCGTTGTTGTTGAGTTTTTTTTTTCAATTACAAAATGTCCATTACTTTATTGTATAAAATCTCAACTATCGAGAAAAATTTACTCATATCTAATCAGGAAGAATTTTTCTTTTTTTTTTTTTACAATTTTACAATTTTTTTATCAACAAATTCACCGAAATGGTATAGCAAAAATCGTGTTTCTCACTTCAAAATGCTGCCAAAAATATAAAAAAAAAATTAAAAAAAAAAACTCCTGATTACATCGGGAAATACATCACCTTTTAAACGCATTTTGATTTTTTTATTTCCCATGATCGGTAACGAGTTATGGTGTTCACCGCAAAACAACTTTTATTCGAAGCGCCTCCGGAAATCCGCTGCCACGGACTAATTTATTAAAATTTTTAATTGAAAATTTTTTCAAAGATACTTCAAATGTTATACTAAAACGTGTATATGAAATAAATAACTCAACGTTATTAATATCTCAAAAAAAAAAATTAAGAAAATACGCCTTTTTCGCCTTTAAAATCTTATACCCCCTTAAATATCAATCATGTTGCTGACAGTCTTCCCATATATGTTTTTAAGCAAAAACGTATACAAACAATGTTGAGAAACATAATCTGGCTTCTTTCTGAGTTGGAGGGAGATCATGCGCAATGAAATTGAGCGAAACAAAATCTATTGTTATCTATAATATTAATAGGCTAGGCGATTTCTTGTGACCGGTGTTTTGTTCTACCGTTTTATCCCGATTTTGACCAAACGTATATTATTTGAAAGGAATTTCCTTTTAGCCGATTTGCAGATTTACAGATTTTTAAATTTTTTCCTTTATTTTGAGTAAATTGCATTTAAAGTTGCTACTAACACATACATAAAATTATACAATGCTATGTGTGTGTTTATTAAATTTGTTAATGTGTTTGTAATAAAATGAGTTTGTTTTTTGTGTTGATTTGTGAATTGGCTATAATTGATTAGCATACTTTTAGGGTCTTTATTTAATGAAAAAATAAATTTCCTAGAATTTGCGCTCGAATTTTAAGGGCTGGAATCTGCTAGTATTTATAATTTTTGTTAGGACGTCAGAATTTCGAAGGCATAGCAAAAATATCTTTTTCATACTGATTCGATTTATTTATTTCAACCTTATTCTTTAATATTCAAATAAAAACCTTTAGATTTTAATTTAATAAATATAAGAAAATAATTCTTAGTAATTGAAAAATAAAATACGTAACCGAAAATTGCTTAAATGTTAATTTTGTTTTTTTTAAGGTTTCCCTTAAAGTTTGTTCCTCAGAAAATCTGGAAGAAATTGCCACCGTACACTACGATCTTTATGCAGGTGTTGTACACTCTGGCTTTAGCATGGATTCCGGTCATTATTACACATATGCCTCCGATGTCAGTAATAAATGGTATAAATTCAATGACAGCATTGTAACACCATCCAAAACTGAGGAACTACACAATCTAACACCACCAAATACGCCGTATATACTCTTCTATCAAATGGGAGCACGGTCCAACGAAACACCCGAGACATCGGCTTCAACAAAAGTTATTAAAGTTGATGTACCCACGCCGTTAACACTCGAAGAGTTGCCAAGGGATTTACAGGATATGGTAACACATGATAACTATGCTTTCAGTGAAGAGCTAAAAATGAGACGTTTTAAAAATGCCAGTACCCTTAATGCGGTAATGAAAACAAAATCTCAACGACGAGATAGTTATGATGATGAAGATGATGATCAACCACCGCCAGCCAGTGGTTGCGGTGGTAATGCTATGAGTATAAATATGAATAGATTCGTGTATTAAATAGAGAGCTACATATATACATAAATATTTTGTTTGCCTTGTACTCTGTCTAATTCTTCTTCTTTGATATTTTCACAAACTGTCTTTTGTAATTAAAATAATTGAAAGCAAGAAAAACGAAAAAAAGTACTTTAATTAAGCGTACTTTATATAGTAAATGGATATGAAAACTATAAAACTATAAAAACACATCTATTCAAATGCCTTTTGTACAATAATGTGTTTTCTTTATTTAAATTAAGTAATGAAGTCAACCTTAGGCCGGCTTCTGTAACACAAAATAAATTCCTTTACTTGAATTTTAAAAGTAATTCCTCTTTTTAGTTTTAAAAACATATAATCTGCAAAATACTAAAACATTAAAATATTCTCCCTCTTCTAATACTACCCACCCACCACCCACAAATCCTTCAAGCCCTTGTTTTTCTTCAACTCTTAGTTTTTTAGTAGTTAGTTTATTAAACAATGGAAAACATATATTTTAAATTATATATTTGTGTGTAAAACAGGAATTTGTATGCAGGCAAATCAAAACCCATGTAATTGAAAGTAATAATTTTAATAAAAAATAGAATTCAAAAAATGTTATTAAAACCTAAATTTACACCTAAACTGGTATTGCAATAAAATTGGAATACTTTTATTACTTATATAATTAATAATTATTACTACCTACATACTATATTAAATATTATATACGTACAGTGAAGGACAAAATATATTAAACAAATATTCCAAAATGTTTTTTTTTTCTCAATATCTTAGTTTTTTAATAAAATTTGTATACAAAACTCATGTAATCCCCAGTATATTTTGATTAAGAATTCTTTAAAATAAATTTACCTAACTTGTGTAATATATTTTGTTCCGTACTGTATACTGAATCCACACTACATGAATGCATAAATTCTATGATGATGATTAAAGTTCATTTAAAAAAATATTTTAAGCTATTCTATAAAAAAAACAATTATCGTATTATAAAAAAAAGAAAAAATCATAAAAAAGCAAATAATTTTTTTTTATTATTAAATATTTTGTTTTAATATACATACGTTTTTTTTGTTTTTTTTTTTTAATAAAATTTAATTTTTTTCCAAGAAGTTTATATATATTTTTTATTAATATGAGATTTGGAATAATATTTGAATGTGGAAATTATAAAAAAAGACTGGTATACAAAAACCAAAATTGGACCTAAGAGATCTGGTAATGATTTAAGAAACAAAAAATTTAATTTATAAAAGCGTTTAATAAAATATAAACATTAAATAAATGTTATATTTCAAAGAATTTTTTAATTATAATAGTAAGGTTAGTTACTGAACTTCAATTGCCAAAATGTAAAGCGATCATCAGGTTCAAAACTAAGAAATATGGAATGATCTTTAGTATTGATATAAAACTAAAAAAATTAGGCACACAGAAGAACTATTTTCCAAAATCAAACACAATTGTTATATTGAATAAACTCGCGGTCATTGTAATTAAAGAAATGGTCAAATTTAAATGAAATTTGTAAATACTTTATCTTTCTCTCTCTCTCTGTATTTGCTTTCGGTATTTGGGACGAGTGCAATAATGCTGAGTAAGTTAACAAAAAATTTAAGTCGCTAAACATTTTATTGAAACATGTTGCTATTTTTTAAATTTATTTCTTTTTTTTTTTTGATTATAGTTTATTTTATTTCGTTCATTCATAAATAAGTCTCATGTAGGTGTTCTAATAGGTTCCGAAAAAATATATGAAAAGTCAGCTCCAATTTATACGACTCATGCGTTTCCTGTTTATTGACGAACGGGGGGGTAAGTAGAAAAATGCTAATTTTTCGTAATCCAGGATGTTTTTCTCTCATTTCTCTTTACTATCTTTCGTATTCTGCTCTGAGAGTGAAAGGAGATATAACTTTGCGCAACTGAAAATTAAATATATATAGTTTGTCAATAAAATCTTCGCACATGAAAAAAAAAAATAAAAACTTCAAAAGAAACATCGATTTCTATTTCAAATAATCAACAGTGGAGGAAAACTAATTTCCGACCCCATAAAGTATATATACAATTCATGAACCTTATCACAGCTCGAGTCGATATGCGATGTCCGTCTGTCTGTTGAAATCACGCTCATTCACAAAATAAACCATCTTCCTGGGTAAGGTTGCGATAATATAATTTGCCATTATTCCCACCAGGTTGGTATTTAAAATAGGGTACATCGGGCTTCATCGTGCTGAGATACGAGTACAATTTTGTAAACACCTCTCAAAAAAACAAAAAACACACTGTGTTTGTTGTAATATTTTTGTGGTTGAACATAAATGTTGAACAACAACATTCACAGTTCAAAACAAGTAAGAGTGTTAAATTCGGCTGTGCCGAATTTTTTGATACCCTCCTTAAACTCTATATTACACCCAATGTTGAGTACGGCTACCACTTTTAAACTTTTGCCGATACTGAAACATTAATTTCGAATACCAAAATTCAAATGATTCTTGGCTAAAAATTATTATTAAAAATGAGCTAATTTTAAAATATTTTTATCTGAATTATTTTTTATTTTTATCTGCATTACATTTAATACAAAAAAAAAAAAACATAATAACAGGTAAGAAACTAAATATAGAAATTTAAACTTTTAATATTTAATTTTTAGATTTTAATATTTAATTCTTAATTTTTAATTTTTGATTTTTAATTTTCAATTTTTAAGTTTTAAGTTTTAACTTTTAAGTTTTAATTATTAATTTCTAATTTTTCATTATTCGTCTTTCATTACTCATTTTTCAATCTTAATTTTTCATTTTCCATTTTTCATTTTTAAATTTTCATTTTCCATTTTTCAGTATTCATTTTCCATTTTTAATTTTTCAATTTTCATTTTCCATTTCTTTTTCAATTTTCATTTTCCATTTTTCAATTTTCATTTTCCATTTTTCATTTGTCATTTTCCATTTTTCAATTTTCATTTTCCATTTTTCAATTTTCAATTTCCATTTGCCATATTTCGTTTTTCAATTTTCATTTTCCATTTTTCATTTTTCAATTTTAATTTTCCATTTTTTATTTTTCATTTTCCATATTCATTTTCCATTTTTCAATTTTATTTTCCATTTTTCATTTTTCGTTTTTCATTTTTCATTTTTCAATTTTTATTTTCCATTCTTCATTTTTCAATTTTCCATTTTCAATTCTCATTTTCCATTTTGCATTTTCCATTTCTTAATTTTCATTTTCCATTTTTCAATTTTCATTTTCCATTTTACATTTTTCATTTTTCAATTTTCATTTTCCATTTTTCAATTTTCATTTTCCATTTTTAATTTTTCAATTTCCATTTTCCATTTCTCAATATCCATTTTATATTTTGCATTTTCCATTTTCCATTTTTCAATTTTCATTTTCCATTCTTCATATTTCATTTTCAATTTTTAATTTTTCAATTTTCATTTTCCATTTTTCATTTTCCATTTTGCGTTTTCCATTTTTCATTTTTCAATTTTCCATTTTCGATTTTTCAATTTTCATTTTCCATTTTTCAATTTTCATTTTCCATTTTTCAATTTTCATTTTTTAATTTTCATTTTCCATTTTTCAATTTCATTTTCCATTTTTCATTTTTAAATTTTTATTTTTCAATTTTCATTTTCTATTTTTAATTTTTCAATTTTCATTATCCATTTTCCATTTTTAATTTTTCAATTTTCATTTTCCATTTTCGGTTTTCCATTTTTCAATTTTCATTTTCATTTCCCATTTTCCATTTTGCGTTTTCTATTTTTCAATTTTCATTTTCCATTTTTCAATTTTCATTTTCCATTTTTCATTTTTCAATTTTCATTTTCCAATTTTCATTTTCCATTTTTCATTTTCCATATTTCAATTTTCATTTTCCATTTGTCATTTTCCATTTTTCAATTTTCATTTTTCAATTTTCATTTTCCATTTTTCATTTTCCATTTTTCAATTTTTTATTTTCCATTTCCATTTATCATTTTTAATTTTTCAATTTTCAATTTCCATTTTCCATTAGTCATTTTTCATCTTTCAATTTTCATTTTCCATTTTTCAATTTCATTTTCCATTCTCCATTTTTTATTTTTCAATTTTCTTTTTCCATTTTCCATTTTTCATATTTCAGTTTTCGTTTTCCATTTTCCACTTTCAATTTTCCATTTCAATTCCATTTTCCATTTCTAATTTTCATTTTCCATTTTTAATTTTGCAAATTTCATTTTCCATTTTTCATTTTTCAATTTTCATTTTCCATTTTTCAATTTCATTTTCCAAATATTGAGTTTAAGATGCAGATGGAGGGTATCAAAGATTCGGCAGAGCCAAATTTAACACTGTTGTTTTATGTTTTTTTCATAATATTAATAGGCTAGGCGATTTCTTGTTACCGATGTTTTGTTCTACCGTTTTATCCCGATTTTGACCAAACGTATATTTTATAGGTATTTCTTTTTAGCTGTTCACCAGATTTACAGATTTTTAAATTTTTTCCTTTATTTTGAGTAAATTGCATTTATAGTTGCTACTAACACATAAAGTTATACATATGCCAGTGTGTGTTTATTAAATTTTTTAATGAGTTTGTTTCTTCATTCACAATAATAAACCAAAAACGTGTTGAATTGGCTAAGTTGAAAAATAAAGTTGCCTAGAAATTGCACTCGAATTTCGACTGCTGGAATCTACTAGTGTTTATAAATATAATAAATACAAAAAAGTTCTATTTCTTTGCTGACAAATAAATATTTGCACTCTTAAGCTTAATTCGATATAAATGCTTAATTTATTGTACATTTATGGGGTTTAAGCTGCTAATATTTTGTATGTCCACCTTGAGCCTCATACTAATAGCAAACGTCTGCGCATTGGATGAATAAGCAGTGGAATATTATATTCTGCAGGTATTTTTTCTCACTCATCTTTAATAAATCATTTTTATTTCTCGCCGACCTTGTTGTTTAGATTGACCCACAAATTTTCGATAGGGTTCATATCAAGACTCTGGGCAGGGGCTTCAATAATTTTGGTACTGTTCTATAATAACCAGGACCTAGACAAATAAGATTTATGTTTCGAATCATTATTTGTATATGAACTTATACGAATTTTCCGATTCAACACAATCGAATTGTCGAGTACTAGCGGTCAGTTAATTAAAAAAAAAAATCAAGATAAATTTCTTTGGTCATTATTTCATCCAAAATCCTGAGTTTACCAACTCCCTTGGTTGATATACAACCACTTACCATAAGTGACAATTTTCCAAACTTTACTTTAGGAATTTTGAATTTTTAATTGCTAATGCTGTTAGAGGATTTCGCCAAACTTTTTGGGGTCCATCATTATAGTACAGCATCACTTTCGTCTCATCATATAAAATAACGTCATCCCAGTACTCTGGAGGATGTGAAATGTGTTCTGTAGCAAATTTAAATCGTTTTTCAATATTTTTACTGAGATCACAAGTTTTTTCCTAGTCACTCATGGGGAATATTTGTGCTTTTGTATTACATTTCGGATGGTGAAAAACTCAGCCCATTATCATAATTCACTTGAAGAGCTAATCCTCTTGTGCTGGTTTATCGTGAAGTTAGTTTTAATTATTTAGCTTTCAACATGCCACGTTACTGTTTTTGGATATAATGTTGTACACTGTCCTTATTTTAAGGGTACTGCTACACGTTCAATATATATTATGATATTTGGATCGCGCTTCATTTTAATGGATTGGTGGATCGCGCACGTATGCTACACGTTCAATATTTATCGCATCAGTATTTTCATGTTTTTGTTCTGTGCTGCTCGCTTATTAAAAAATGTCGCGAGAAAACCAAAAGAATCCTGTTTAGCGTTAATGTAAATCCTTAAAGCTTAAATTAAAGTAAGTAAAAATTATTTTTTATTTTTTAAAATAATTTTTAATTTTTATTCACTGTAAAAGAAAAACATGTTTTTATTGACCATTAAAACTTTAAAATAGTGATTTAATTGAAATACCTTATTGGATGTGCATCATTTGCCACCGGTGATGTTCTGTTCAGCGTGCCCAGCTCTGCTTCAAATAACTTTTGTAAATATTATAATAGGTAAAGAAAACACTTCCCAGATTCCACTAGCAGATTCCAGCCCTCGAAATTCGAGTGCAAGTTCTAGGAGATTTTATTTTTTCATTAAATAAAGACCCTAAAGGTATGCTAATCAATTATAGCCAATTCACAAATCAAGACAAAAAAAAAACTCATTTTTATTACAAACACATTAACAAATTTAATAAACACACACATAGCATATGTATAGTTTTATGTATGTGTTAGTAGCAATTTTAAATGCAATTTACTCAAAATAAAGGAACAAATTTAAAAATCTGTAAATCTGCTAAACGGCTAAAAAGAAATACCTTTCAAATATTATACGTTTGGTCAAAATCGGTATAAAATGGTGGAACAAAACATCAGTCACAAGAAATCGCCTGGCCTATTAACATTATAAATATGAACGATTTAAAAAGAGTTGATATTTATTGTTGTAAAGAAAAATTTACTTATCGCATTAACAGGCTTTTCGTTTTTTTATAGAAATTGTAGAGCTTAAAATGCCCATGATTTAGGTGAATATACACCAGCGCCAGAACGTTTTGAGTCAACAATTCGTTTCAGCTCCTTTCTACAATTCGACGTCAACGAGTTCATTTTCTTTCGAACACCGTCGATAATAATAATAATTATTGGTAAGCACCCGCTCTTTTTTTTTTGTCGGAATAAGCTTTAGCCGACGAGTCCCACAACTCCGGAAATGCTTCGGAATTAAAAATAAATTTTCTTCAAATTTGTTTTTTAAATATTTATAGCGTGATCCGCGATCTGGATTTCAGAATATTAGGCCATTCTGCGATATGGACCGCGATCCTTCAATACTGCATGCTACACGTTCAATAAATATTGCGTCCTATATTGAACGTGTAGCAGTGCCCTAAGAGAGATAATAATAGCGATTTCCCTGGCTGATTTGCCTTTATAATAATAGAAATAAACAAAAATTTAATATTACGGCAAACTCGGGTTCGCGACATTTTTTAAATTTAAATATGCAGTCACTTGTTATATAGGACAACATAAACGCTATGCATTCATCAAAAACCCCAAATACACCGAATTCGCGGAATATTAACGCACTTATTGTTGTCTTTACACATTATGCAAAGATTTTTTTGATACCACTCATATTGAGTAAACATCGTCTTATAGTACTGCACAAGTACAGTAACGGAATGTGTGTAAAAAATCGAATATATTTATAAGGAATTCTAACATATAAAATGTGGACGATATAATCTATATATTAATACGTGAAGCAAATTTTTAGTTCCCTTTTTAAGCAATATGCGGGCACGGAGGAGTGTGAAAATTAGCATAGTTATAGTTCATATGGAGGAGAAAGCTGTGAATGGTAAAATGTATGTTTAAGCTGTCTTAAAAATATATTAAAATAAATAAAATAAAATATTTATAATAATTCGTTACACCCTGTTAATGCGAATGATTTAAATTATATATCAGAAGCTCTGTGTTGAATTGTGAATTGCTAAAGTTTATTAACATACATTTAGGCTCATTTAAATATTCATAAATTTTATATATGTATATATAGATTAAAAATTGAATGAAACATATTTCCTTGAATTTGCCTTCGAATTTCGAGTGCTATACAGGCTATACGGGATATATATAAAATTTCTCAAAAAATGTATTCTTTATTCAAATTTTCCAAAAAAAAAAAAACGTATTTCAAATTGTTGCAAAATAATTTTATATTTTAATTGTTAATTACAAGTTGCTGCAACCAAAACGTCATCATATAAAAAACAAGTAAGAAAATTATAGTCGGTCTAGACCGACTATACGATACCCTATACCATGCTTTTGGAAACCCTATCTCTTAGGCCCAACTAACTGGACATACAAAATAAGCAAAAACCAAATTTGAGTGGGATTTTTATTAATTTTTTTGGCTGCAGATATGAAAAAGTTCATATCTGATGCTATATCCATATGGGGACTAGGTCCAAAAATGGACCGATCCTGATCATATTTGGTAAAGTCTCTTGTATTTTGCAAAAATATATACAAACAAAATTTGAGAAGAATCAGTGCAATATTTTTGTTTTTTAATAGATTTAAATGAAGATCGGGAAGCAGCTCTATATGGGGCCAAAGGGATCATTTTTAGACTACTCATGGATGGATGTAATGAACGCATACAAACCCAATTTGAGTAAGATCTATATGACAATTTGGATCTTATGGCAATTTATGTCGATTTCATAGGGGTAATTTGTATGGGGGCTAGGTCTGAACATGGACCGATTCTCACCAATTTCAATAGCGTTCATCCCATGGCCAATAGAAGCTTATATACCAAATTTCATCTAAATATATTCATATTTGCGACCTGCAGTTTGATTACAAGGTTTACATGGACACACAGACGGACGGACGGACGGACGGACGGACGGACATTGTTAAATCAACTCAGAAAGTGATTCTGATTCGATCGGTATAATTAAAGATGGGTCTAGGTCAAATATTTTTGGTTGTTACAAACAGCAGCACAAAGTCATTATACCCAAACCACATAGTGGTATAGGGTATAAAAACGCAGAACAGTCAACGTGTAAATTCGGACGATAACATTTTGGCCAAACAAATACAACACACATCTGCAGGGAGAAAGCTTTGTGGCCATCACTCGATAGGAGTAAATCGAGTGCCACACTTTATTACGGGTATATTAACGAGACGATGCATATGATACAAAGTGTCCAAATTAAAGAGTTGTAATGACCAGAAGAACCAGAATCAGTATTTCGCCTGATTTGTGACATCCAGCCATCCAAGAAAGACTAAAATGTAGGCGGTCGATTTTTCGTCAGTCTCGGTGACCTACGCTTTCAATCTAACCTAATTGAACAATGTTTTTGCGTTACTGAATTAATTTTTTCCTGGAGCCTTTAAATTTAGCGTCAGTTGTGATTTTTGTCTGTTAAAAATAAATTGGAGAAATAATCCAAACTGAACAAATTGCATACTTTTATGATGTTAATTTGTATGAAATAAACGTTAACAAAATCGAAAATTTCAAATTTAAAAAATTTGGTTTAAACTCCCAATAATAGCAATTTCAATATAACAAATGTGTAGCGACAACGTTTTATCGTCGTTATTCAAATAGATTTTTCTATTCAATTTCGCCTAAACTTGGCATCACCGTTTTGCACAATTTGACATTTCTCTCGAACATATGAGCATGCAACAACAAAATCATCAGAGAACACAATTAAACATTCCAACAAAACATTAACCCCCAATCAAGAAAATTGCGGTATTAAGTAAACACTAAAAAAAAAGCTTATAAAGCGTTTTTAAATAAAGCAGTCATTGAGTCTGAAAGAAACAAACAAAAACTTACAGTGAGAATTAAACAGTTTGTGTAAAATCATCGAAAGAAAAACACGCGCACAAAAAGTTGGGGGAAAATTTTATTTTACAATAATTAAACCGAATAAAAAGACTAAAATAAACAACCTCCACCACACCCTTGATTAAAAAAAGGGTTATTAAAAGTGAAAGAGTGAAATTTAAATGTTTTATAATTGAGAGAAGAAAAGGAATAGCAAACATACTAGATGATTAAAGGAAAAGTTCTTTTCGGATAGTGAAAGAGTGAAAGGCAGAGGAGTCACCTCATCATTGTCATAATTTTTCTCACATCTGTTTTAAGTATTTATTGCTAACGATAGCCACTAAACTGGCATGATAAAGTTTTGATGAAAATTTATATCTGGAACAATACAGAAAAAAACAAAAAGCATTTACTAAACCAGCTGTTACCAAACAAAACTACACGTAAATAATCTTTCCAATTGTTCTCATTTAATAACTGCTCCCATTTAGGTATATTTCCAGACGAATTAATTGCTCAATAATAAAAAAAAATCATTTTAATCTATAATAAAGTATAAAATAAAAAGAGCACAATTTAATAAGAAACATTTAACGTTTAATTTCGTTGAGATACCAATGCACCTCTTCACTCTTGTACACAGTTTGTTTGGTCAGTCATCTATCGTGTTGTGCCTGTGAAACATTTAACAAACAAAATTTTCGAAAAACAGCAAAAAAAAAAAAAAATAATTTACGCAAAAGCCTACAAGATTCAGCAAACATTAAATGAGTTAACTTCATCTTTAAAATATTAAACAATTATTGTTTTATTAAGAACATCCAATAAAAACACATCAAAATGCGGTTATTTCCAGTTCGTTTCAACAGCATACCAAAAATGCTTGATTTCTACTCACAATTCAATCCATCGCCACTTTCGATAAAACAGTTCATAGATTTTGGTAAGTACTAAAATAATTTAGTTCACTATTCAGTTCTGAAACCGAGTTAGCAGTACGGGAAAATCAACTCTCAATTCAAATTTTTATAAAACTAAAATTACAAGAGGATCAATTTCATCACCTCTACCATGTATTATAAAGGATACAAAGGAGTTCTGTAAACTATCTTATGTACAGAATCATTAAAAGTATAACCCCTGCACGTAGCTATAGTTTGTTGAAAACGATTTTTTCATAAACTAAGTAGAATAGAATAGATCAGAATAGAACAGAATGACTAGAATTTTGAATATATTAATAGGTTAGGCGATTTCTTGTGAGCGATGTTTTGTTCTACCGTTTTATACCAATGTTGACCAAACGTATATTATTTGAAAGGTACATATTTCTTTTTAGCTGTTCACCAGATTTACAGATTTTTGAATGTTTTCCTTTATTTTGAGTAAATTCCATTTAAAGTTGCTACTAACACATACATAAAATTATAGATATCCCTGCCGGCAACTCAACTAACTTTTAATACACTTATATCTATTACGGCACTAGTGGTGGTTGATACTTGGATTACTTTCAATGAAGCAAACCGACATTTTAACATTGCGATGTCCTAGGCGGTAAATTGTCCGACTCTCCATTACTTTTCAACTAACTTAAAGTTACATAATTTATAGTTAGCTACAAACGAATTATAATTTATATATTTAAGTTGGCTATAAGCTGACTTAATTAAAATCAAATAGTACCTAGCTTACTATTAGTTAGCTTATAATACTCTTTACTTTAGTCAAAATTAGAATCCCAAAAGAAGTTTAAATGTAAAAATACAAAATTTATTAAGTTTATCAAATTGTTTATTTTTCAAAGATTTTGTTTTAATTTGTTATAAATTAAAAGTGAAATATGTAGATATATATAAAACGTAAAACTCGGGTGAAGGGTATTGGAGGTTCGGCATATCCAAATTTAACAATTTTCTTTTTTTTCTTTTTAACGCATTCAGCATGGATATGCCGCTTTTAAAAACTCTTAGAGCATTTCTGATGTCCTTTTCACCCTCCATACAGTCAACCGATCGACAGTCATCTGTTTAAAATATAATTGTCCTATATTATGTGAAATGAATATGTTTTTATTATTACCTCTGTTAACGTTTTTGGCAGGCATACTTTTAACAATGACTTCATCATATTAACATGTACAAAGCATTACATTTCTTTTATTTGTACCACTCATTTTAGTTTTTATTATTAAAATTGAAAACATTTTAAAAATATTTCACTCTAACCTTTCTAACTGCACGCACGAATACTGATTTTTGTAATGAAGAAACGAAAATGAAATATAAAATGTCAAAAATAGTTGAAAAAGTCACTAAACAAATATGCAAGCTTCGATTTTGGGAAAGCACACAATATGCATGGTTCTATTATTGTAGTTAGCTTATAGTTCATAAAAGTTAACTAAAAGGGTGTTTTTCGTACCCGACTACCGATTTGCTTGTTTGTTAATGTAAATGTGTTTGTTAATGATTTTGTTATCTTCTTTCACAATAATAATAAACCAAAAAAGTGTCGGTTTGTGAATTGGCTAAGTTGAAAAATAAAGTTGTCTAGAAATTACACTCGAATTTCGAGCGCTGGAATCTGCTAGTAAAGTATTAAAAGGAATTGTATTGCCAAAGTTTTTATGGGAATTCTAAATGAACGTATTAAATCATGGTTAGCAAAGAATAAGGTATTGAATGAGTATCAAGCTGGATAGCTGGATTCCGGAGGCAGCATTCAACTGTAGATAATATATACAATGTGACGTTATTAGTCCAACTTAAGTTTGCTGAAAAGAAAACAAATTTATGCTTTCTTCGTAGATTTTAGAGCTGCGTTCGACAAAATATCCAGACAGCAATTAAGATTTAAATTGAACAAAATCGATTATCTACAAAGGTTGTAAGGTTACTATATAAAAACACGTTCTCTGCTATCTGGACAGGATGTGTATCAGAATACTTTAAAAATCGGTCAGGTTTTAAGAAAGGTTATCTTTTATCGCCATTGTTATTCACATTAGACTTAAATGATCTGCACGGTTACCTAGATGGTGGGTTGAAAGTTGAAGAACTCAACATACGAATACTTTTATATACTGATGATATAATCATTTTATCAGAAGACAAGAAGGTAATGCAGGAAATAATAAATAAGCTTGAAACATATTCCACAATATGGAATATGGTAGTGAATATGGATAAACCAGAAATTATGGTGTTTACAAAAGGAGGAAGGTTGGCAAACGACGAAATGTGGTTTTACAAACAAGAAGAAATTAAAATAACATCACAGTTCACCTACCTTGGTGTAATTTTTACTCCAGGATTGTCTTTTTCAAAAACACGTTGAAAGCAGAAACAATGCTTCTAATGCTACATGGCAACATTATTTAAATAAGCCTGATATATCGTTACACTCAAAATGGAATATATTTCAAGCAGTGTGCAGAGCACTACAAGCATATGGGCAAACAAGTCTGGGGATTTACAGCTTTTGATATCGAAAATTAAGATGAGTATAAAATAAGTGTTTCAATAGGGTTATTGAATTTTATAGGCGACTGAAAATTTCAAGTGTGTTTATATGGGGAAAATATGACTTTTTTTAAGATTTTACGAAAATTTCGTTCTATAGTTTAATTTTTTATACAAGTTGTTCTATGAATCGACATCAGTACTAAATTATCTTTTCAAAAAGCTATATAACTTCAAAATCGTATAAAAACTCGCCAAGAAATATCAAATGCCAAAGACCACTTCTGTGACAAAAAAACTCTAGGTCATGAAATGTGATGAACATATTTTCAACTTTAACAAATTGATTAAAGCCATAATCTTTTTTTGGTCTCTATACCTATAAATACTCAGATATGAAGTATTGTTTTATTACCACGTTGTTAACCTATTGCGAAATGAGACCAAAGATGGAAATTTTTTTTGCTAAAATTTTGAAAACTCCTTTTTTTAGTTTTAATAAATTTTCTTAAACAAAATTTCAAAAAATCGATTAGGCATTTTAGAGTAAATTTTTAAGTAAATTCCTCTGTCAGAATTTTTTTTATAAGGAATTTTGTTGCGAATTTCGAGAAAAATTAGTTTTTTGTAAAATATTCAGTAAATGTACTTTGTAAATACTTTGTATCAAAAATTTATCAGTTTTCTACTTTTAAATGTTATATTTTACTTTAATAGCCTAGCGTTTCTGAAAAAAATAATATGACCCCATTAACCCTTTTGGACCTGGGTCGCATATGACCCCAAGCTAATAAAAGTATTTATTAAAAAAATTCAAATACTTTACGCTTAAAATATAATAACCAAATGTGCAAGTCTTCCATGCTAAAAATTTGAAGTAAATCGAATAACGTTAACCCATTCCTTGCCGAGGGCAAACTATGAATTTTGACATATTTAAATAAATTAATTGTTCTAGTAAACTAGATGAAACCCTTACTATGGGTTGGGAAATAAAATTTTTACGAAAATTTACACTTACACACTCAACTTGTATATATATATTAATAAAATTTGGTGTTTGTGTGTGTATTATATCCATTAATCAGTAGTCCAAAATAAACCCAGTTGAACCCCTTTTTTTCTTATAGTCCACATGTAAAGCTGATCCTAAAAAGAAAAATATTGCATATATTTTTTTTTTTTCAAATTTGTATAATATATGTTTCTGAAAAAAGTAAGAAATCTTACTAAATATGGTCCACTTTTTGACTTAGCCCCATATAAAAATAAAATTAAATATGAATTTTTTCATAACAAATAATAATAACTAGCCCTCGAAATTCGAGCGCAAATTCTAGGAAATTTTATTTTTTCATTAAATAGAGACCCTAGAGGTATGCTAATCAATTATAGCCAATTCACAAATCAATACAAAAAACAAACTCATTTTTATTACAAACCCATTAACAAATTTAACACATACATAGCACACACACATAGCATTGTATAATTTTATGTATGTATTAGTAGCAACTTTAAATGCAATTTACTCAAAATAAAGGAAAAAAATTAAAAATCTGTAAATCTGCAAAACGGCTAAAAATAAATACCTTTCAAATAATATACGTTTGATCAAAATCGGGATAAAACGGTAGAACAAAACATCGGTCACAAGAAATGGCCTAGCCTATTAATACACTAATTTATGCTTATTTTCTATATCCAGATATTGCCTCAGCAAAGTTGAATCCAAGGATTGTATAGAATATAAATAATTGTATAGAATATAAAACCTTATTTGAACATACAACTTCCAACGACTAGCTCTTTTTTTTAACATATCAATATTTTTTTTTTTTTCTTAATTTATCTTTCATTCTCTCTCTCTTCTCAAAACTATATAGCCAGCTCATTAATTAATTTTATCATGTTGTTAATTTATTGTTATTGTCTTTTATTTTTCTATAGAAAAAACTATTTATTTATTCATTTATTCTTAATAATGACTTTACTTATGTAATTCCAATTGAACCACAAAGGAATTATATTCTTAAGGTCCTAATAATGAAAAAACAAATAAATAAAATCTAAATCTAAAATCTAATTTCATATTGGTAAGGTCGAGCGATTTTAAAAATTTCAAAAGCTATAATATTAATAGGCTAGGCAATTTCTTGTTACCGATGTTTTGTTCTACCGTTTTATCCCGATTTTGACTAAACGTATATTATTTGAAGGGTATTCCTCTTTAGCTGTTCACCAGATTTACAGATTTTTAAAATTTTTCTTTTATTTTGAGTAAATTGCATTTAAAATTGATACTGACACATACATAAGAATATACATATTAAATTTTTTAATGTGTTTGTTAATGAGTTTGTTTTCTTCATTCACAATAATAATAAATCAAAAAAGTGTTGGTTTGTGAATTGGCTCAGTTGAAAAACAATGTTGCCTAGAAATTGCACTCGAATTTCGAGCGCTGGAATCTGCTAGTTATAATTATTTTGTTTGTTTTATACCGAAACAGTTCATTGTCCCTATATAAAATTGCAAAAAAATAGAAAGAGCTTATGAAAAAATTGAATTTATTAACATAATTGGTGAAAGGACATCCACATCTTCCATACATCATTTAATATAAAAGGTGATTAAATCTAAATTAGTCGTGAAAAACTGATCTAAACAGGCTACAGATCTCGCAACCCATATATCCTTTTTCTTAAAAATGCTATAACACCAGTAAAAATTGGACAAGTGGATAGTGGATCGCACTCTTAATAAGTATTCCACGTTTCAAATTCTAAAAATTTGTTGGATGATGTTGTATGAATAAAATATATATAATTTTTTTTGTGTGAAAAATTTAAAGTTGTTGTTGTCACTAAAATACAAACCTATAAATGTGTTCAACTACCTTTAACATATTAATTCCCAGAATTTTTTTATTATTAAACATCTTCAAGGATATTCAAGGATGCAAATTTGAAAGGACATATTTTGCATCTTTTTATCTTTATAAAAATACACATTTTTTAATCAGTAGAGACTCCCCTCATTTCATCTGATAATCATATTCAGCCCAATTCTAAATATTCCCAGGGAAATGAGTTCCCAGGGAATTCATTTTTCCCGAGAATAAATCCTCCTATTCTAAACAGGCGGGGAGAAGAATAATATGGGAGAGAGAATTTCGATTATTCGAAGACAGCTGTTTTGCTTCAGTTGTTTTGTTTTGTTTACAAATTTAAAAATTTTTGTGGAAATTAAAAGTAAAACTTTTTTTAAATCTTTAATTAATTAAAAATAAATACAAAAAAAATTCAGTGTAGCGTTTCTGATGGTATCTGAAGCAGAAGAGCAGCTGCAGGACAAGACGGAGCAAAGTATGCAACATCAAGGTTGGCTTGCATTGTGTTTAAAAGAACATGAATTTGTTTTTTGTTTGTTGCTTTTGACCTGAAAGCAACAGTAATGCCATAATAATATTATTATACAAAATTTTAAATGATATATATTACTTTTTTTCATAAAACTATTAAATACATACATTTTTCGCAGCACTCCTTCTCAATTTTTTGGCGGAATTATTCCCAAATTATTCTCCCTTTTATTGACATTCAGAATAGCTACTTTTTTCCCGGAGAAGAGATTCCCATTTTCAAAGTTCTTTTAGAATAAGGGAAAAGAGAAAAATTCCCGGGGAGATTTTATTAAGAATAGGGGAACAGGGCATAGGGAAAAAATTCCCAGGGAATTGTTATTGAGAATTGGGCTGTCTTTCTACAAGGGGAATAACAATTTTTGAAACAGTCAGTCTATAAACAGTTTCTTGAGTATATTGTTTTTATTACACGGTGTAAGCATGCTGAGTGTATAAACATTGTTTTTTTTTGAAATAAAATCAAAAAAGTTGTTAAAATTAAAATGTGTGGTTCTGTTTTTTGATTCCAATAGACAGGAAATAAAATTAACACTTTTTTTTTTTTCCAAATTTACACCTTTGTTGCTAGCAATAAAATCTATAAATTAACAAGTCTATTAAATTTATTTAGTATTATATTTTATATTATTCTTAATAGCACAAGACAAAAACAGAATCAAAAAGTTGAAAAACAAAAATTTGATAGATACTTACGAGGGCGGATCAATAAGTCCGTGACTTTTAGAATGAAACACAGTTTTGTTTGCAAAAAAAAAAAATTTTTTTTTTTCAACATAATCTCTTTTTAGCTCAATACACTTAGTCCAACGTTTCTCCAATTTTTGTATCCCTTCCAAAAAATAGGATTTTCCGAGGTCCATAAAATAGGCATTTGTGTGATCAGTAATTTCATTTAAAGCTAAATCTCTTTCCACCGAGCCATTTCTTTAGGTTTGAAAATAGGAAATAGTCACTGGGGGCTAAATCCGGAGATATGGTGGATGAGGTACCAATTCGCAGCCCAACAAATAATCCTTTGAAGTTGTCCCACGATTACGTTTATGGTCAATTGAGAGCAAACGCGGCACCCATCTTCCAGACAGCTTTCTTAAACCCAACTGATCATTTAACATCGAAACCACACTGCCATATGAAATGCCTCTTCGATCCAACACCATATCGTGGATTTTTTCGACATTTTCGGTTGTATTGACCTCAATTGGCCGTCCAGAACGTTCAGCGTCATTTGTATTTGTGCGACCACGACGAAAGTCAGTAAACCACTTGTTTACCATTGAAATCGATGGTGGAGATTCCTCATAGTATTTATCAAGCTTTTCCTTGGTTTCATTGACGGTTTTTTTTTTCGCAAAAAAATAATGTTTAATGAGCACTCAAAATTCACTTTTTTCCATTAAAAAAAACCACGAGGTTGTATGTTTTAAACAGCTGTTAAACGCAAAGTAAATGACGGAGCTTGCTCAAAATTTTACAGTAGTATAATAACAGGTGGTACTTGATGGGAGCAGTGTTGCATTTCATATAACTACGAGGGAAGTTTGAAAAGTCATGGACTTATTGATCCGCCCTCGTATTTCTGTGAAGCATTAAAGTAGAAATTTCATAATCGGTGATTTTGGTAAAAAAAAAAAAAAATACATATAAATATTTTATGATCAAAATGTGGTGAGCTTCTCTTAAATCTCAATGGCAAATTATGGGCTAATAAAAAATTAATTAACACTTTTTTTTAATAATTCCTTAAAATTTTTTAAAATTTTGTCGTGACATAAAAAATAACATTTCTTAAAGTAGAGCCAACTTCATACTCGTATAGTAGAACCTGATGGAAAAGATATTACAGTGCACCAGCTGTCTATAAAGCAAGTCTCTGCTTGGGTTCACTCTTGAAGTTTTTCTTGTGAAATTTTCACGAGAGTTCCTTATGTCCTTGTTTCTGGCTTCAGATGCTTCTTCGGATAGTAGTCAATAAGCTGACAATATCTTGTGGAAGATGGTACTGGGTTTTGCTATATAACAGTTTTTTTTTTGTTTCATCTTTACAAAACATATGAATAGGAAATGCCCATTTTAGTCGTTCACTAAACATTAAAATTCTTTCAAAATCGCAAAAAGTCATCAGAAGTTATTGTTTTGTCTCTTATTAGAGACATCACAACAACTCCCAGATGTGGAGACGCCGTGAAGAACCGTAAGGAATATAAATTTTTATTTTAATTTTTTTTTACATTTTTTAAAATTTTATTATTTCTATTTTTGATTAATTAACACTGTTAGCTTTTCAATAAGTTATAAAAACCGAGCGGATTTCAAAACGTGATTATATAGGCTGTCTTTGAAAAATGGACTTAGAACATTAAAAACCAAAAAGTTATATGCATTTGAATTTGGGATATTGCTTAAAAATATATTTTAGTTCTCAAAAGTCTATAAGATGTAGTTTTAAACCAATATATAAAAAAGTAGCATTTTTTTCGTCATATTATGATTATTTTCATAGTAAAGAGATTGTGTGCTGTCTCATTAATTAAAATTATGAGAATCTGCCAACTTTTATTTTTGGATTTTTGTCCACCTAGATTGCCCAAATGTCTCACTGTGCGGCGCCAAGAGAAAATGTGTTTAATGCTATGTTCACACAGACAGCAAGATTCGCGGTTCGCTCTCTCATTCACGGTTCGCGCCCGAATTTTGAGAGCGAACCTACTTGGTTCATTTTGAACCTAGTTGTGAACCTAGAAAAATTGAAAAAGTTTATCTGAACTAGCTGTCAAAAATATATAACAAAGAAAAAACAAAAAATTAATGTGTGCAATAAAATAAATAGAAACATTTAACAAATAAAAAGTATATATTTACATACATACTTATATTCAAATAAAAATGAAAAAATGAAATAGCGAAACGTAAAGTATAGAAGGATGTCTTCAAATATTTGCAAAAAAAAAAATATAAACTTCAAAATGAAACAAGAACGCCCATCTGAACTCCAAGGTTCGCAATCGTGATTCAGAGCAGTGATGCATTTTGAGTTTTTTGTATTTAAAAAGGGCCAAAATACCTTTGATAGGGCCAAAAAAATTTTTTAAAAATATATTTGATTATTAGCAAAGATTAATAACAAAAATTTACATTGTTTAAAAGTACTTTTTGTTAAATCTATAATATTAATATGCTAGGCGATTTCTTTTGACCGATGTTTTGTTCTAACGTTTTATCTCGATTTTGACCAAACGTATATTATTTGAAAGGTATTTCTTTTTAGCAAAGTTGCAGATTTATAGATTTTTAATTTTTTCCTTTATTTTTAGTAAATTGCATTTAAAGTTGCTACTAACACATACATTAAATTATACAATGCTATGTGTGTGTTTTTTAAATTTGTCAATGTGTTTGTAATAAATATGAATTTGTTTTTTGTGTTCATTTGTAAATTGGCTATAATTGATTAGCATACCTTTAGGGTCTTTATTTAATGAAAAAATAAAATTTCCTAGAATTTGCACTCGTATTTCGAGGGCTGGAATCTGCTTGTTTATATTAAAGTAAATAGATATTTTATACGTAATTAAAAAAAATAAAATTGTAGTAAAAAAACATATTTTATATGAAATCCTAATTTTATTGTATGTAATACCCAATTTTTTAGTCCATCAGTTCCTCAATTGAGATATTACTGCTTGCAACAGTTTTTTGCGTTATAAGTTTTAAAATATCTTTATCATAACAATTACCAGAGTTAGATTTCATTAAATCTTTCGACTGTATTAAAGATGATACAGTATTTACATGAAGACGATTCCTTATATTGGTTTTAATCAAATTTTGGGAAGAAAAAATTCTTTCTACACATGCTGAGGAGTGTGGAATAGAAAGAATTCCTTGAACAATTCTGTATAAATTAGTATATAAAGGTTCATCTACTTAAATCTTTAAACTTTTTAAATTCTGGAACTTCCGATATTGCCCTATATTCACTATTTATTTGTTCAAGTTTGTCTGTTTCGTTTGGAAAAAGTTAAATAACAAGTGGTACAATGCTATTCGTTTCCCCACTTAAAACATGATCTGGTGTAAATTTTGGAAACGAGTTTAAATAAAAATCTCCAAAATCATATTTTTTTCTTATATATTCCAAAAATGTTACGTAAAAATGCATGACGTTATTTTTGAAACTAAACACTTTATGCTCTGGTATACATTTTGAAGTGATGAATATTTCACGGCTGCTCCACAATAAATTGCCATGATTGGTAGATGATTGATGTTTAAATCAACATTTTCTAAGCAATCGTCAACAATGGCTTTATTAAAAAAATTTTTAGCCAATTGGCGGAACAAAACAGATAGTCTATTCATTATAACTAGCAGATTCCAGCGCTCGAAATTCGAGTGCAATTTCTAGGCAGCTTTATTTTTCAACTTTGCCAATTCACAAACCAACACCCTTTTGGTTTATTATTATTGTGAATGAAGATAACAAACTCATTAACAAACACATTAACAAATTTAATAAACACACACATAGCATATATTTTATGTATGTGTTAGTAGCAATTTTAAATGCAATTTACTCAAAATAAAGGAAAAAATTAAAAAATCTGTAAATCTGCAAAACAGCTAAAAAGAAATACCTTTCAAATATATACGTTTGGTCAAAATCAGGATAAAATGGTAGAACAAAACATCAGTCACAAGAAATCGCCTAGCCT